>JAWNNX010000214.1:0-64011 GCA_035044505.1 Zaprionus lineosus | reverse complement strand
ATGGAAGTGATCTTGCGCCATATAGGATCACCACGTGACAGAACCCACCCAGGCTATGGAAATTTTCATTTTCTCTGAACACGTTCGGTTCTTGCCATAACAGATCTCTCTCCCATCTCCATCCGCAGCTCCAGCTCCAGCTCCAAAATGGTCAACCAGAAAAGCCAAAAACAGCCACGACATTCAAATGACAAGCCAGCTGAAAGCTGAAAGCAGCAATTGAAAGACTCTCTGGCACTTCATAGAGTTGGGAACATTCGGACACTGGGCGATCTCACCCAAATACGCGACAGCTCAATCAGTTGGCCATGACTGCGTGCTGGATCTAGGAGCATTTTGGCCAATTTGATTTATGGCCAGCGAGTTTTCTTCCTGCATTTTACATATTGCATCTTGCAGCTTGCATCTTGCATCTTGCATCTTGCAGCTTGCATCTTGCAGCTTGCAGCATTTTGCATTTTGAATTTTGCATTTTCATGTTGGAATTCATGCATAAACATAAAAGCAGCCGAAATTTTTCCAGCCATGGTCATTGAACAATAGAACAGCGACATTTGTTCCTAGTGCAACGCTCCATTGTGTTTTATGGTACCCAGAACGTGAGGTTCAGCCTCAGAGAGAACATCTCCTTCGAGAACAGGAAACAGTGTGTTCAAGGGGGGCAGGGGATGGGGGAAGGGGACTCAGGCTGGTGCATAGGAGTACTTCCTATCGATACTTCAAGTTGTCACATGCTGATTACCAACTCTGGCAAACAAATCGAATTCATTTGGCGCAGTTCGTAATCTCTTCGAGCCATGAAATTCTTGGCGATTCTTTGCCACGTTTGGTGATACTTTGGCTTTCATTTCGGCCGCCAAAAATGTGCCCAGTGCGTACAACACTTGCAACACACACTCATATTTTGTGCGCCTCTTGTGAAAGCTGCCACAGCAAAAAGCGAAAAATTGTATTTATTGACAAAGCCAATGGCTGAGGAGTTGAAAAACTTCAGACTGGGAACTGGCGGATGGGAGCTGAGAGCCGAGAGCTGAGGGCTTGGTCTTGGCATCGCTTTGATTAGTTAAGGTGCTCGCATTGACCCAGAGAACTACATTTCTCCGACTCGACTACGAGCAACACGAGACAGACCTTTAATAGCACTCTGAGTGTGAGATCAGCTCTTCGGCATTAAATGAGTAATTAAAGTGGAGGAGACTGCCCTGGAGTCGGGAGCGTTGAGTGTTGAGGTGTTGGAGTCACCAGTTAGGATGCCTTTCAGTCCGTTAGTCCGGGCGGCAGTCAGTCAGTCAGTCAAGGAACGGTTAAGTTGGCCAGAAGACGAGACACGAGCAGCCAGCTTTTGTCTACTTGATAAATGGCCCTTCGTCATCGGAGTTGCCATTGCCCCTGCTTAGCTCACAGCTCCCTCCCATCTTGGGCTAATCGCCGCTACTTGGCCTCAGATTCAGACATGCACTCGGACTTTGTTTTTTTGTGCAAGTCTTAGACTTGGTCTTAGACTTGGTCTTGGCCATTGTCTTAGTTGGTTAGTTGGCTAAATAGTCTCACACCTCGACAAGGCGGCTGCTAATATTTTGGCCTTTTAGCTGCCAAATGCCAACCGCCTACCGCCTGCCACCTTCCGCCTGCTGCCTGCCGCCGCCGCCTGCCGCTAGCCGCCAGCTGCCAGCCGCAGTCAACTCAATTAGGATGCTTGGAAATGATTCATTCTAATCTAAAGTCGAGTATCTGCAGTCATGAGCCAAGCTTAACCCGTCCGTAGGAAGTGTAGGACTGGGCCTGGTCTGCGTCCAGAGACTGCGCATTTACCGTTACGCCGTGTGGCGGCAAACCCCGAGGCGGCTTTTAACCGCTTGCCGTTGTTGTGTCTAGAATTTTGCATGGCCATTCCATTATTGATTCGCATCTGAGGAGCTCGTAAATGTCTTCATTTAGTTGGCGTTCCGGACACGTTTACACTTTAAAATTTCGGCCAACATTTTTATGACAGTTCAATATAAATAAAAAAGGAATTTATGGATAAGGCACGCTGTGAACAATAACTGTTATTTCCGAAATATATTTTGGATATACATGCAAATCCTTCCACCTGGAATGCTAGGCTACCAATGTGGCATGAGAGACCACAATTAACGCACTTTGCCACTTGGGCCAATGGTAGGGACTGAATGTGATCCAAATAAGACGTGAATAAAAACCGACGATTTATAAGGCTTACGGCTGATTGTTAATTGAGTTTTTATTGCAAATTAGTGCAAATCATTGAAACCTGTCTCCTCTGGTGGACGCTTTAGTCGCGCAATTAATTTACTCATTAGACCATTTCTGGAGATGAGGAACGCGGCACGCAGCCTTCATGTCCAATACTCTGTATTCCGAGAACCGTTCAGGAAGCCGACCTAGAATCCGCTATAATCTCCCAGGGGCTTACTGTGATCTCATCGCTCCTTTAAGGTTGAGCCATACATTCAAATGGTCATCTCTGTACATGAACACCTCATAACTCAATTAAGCCAAAGGCCCGATCGGGCCATTGTAAATATAATAAATACCTTTCGATAACTGTAACTGTATCAGCCATGGCCTTACTTCAGCAAGTGGAAGTCAGCTGTTTGTTTAACTGCCTCAAAAAGCCAACAGACGATGGCAGGCCCTCATTTTCATCTCTCTATCATTTTCTATATTTCTCTCTGTCTCTCTCTCACTCTCTCTCTCACTGTCTCTGTCTTTCTGTTTCTCCTAATATTACTTCGATCTCCTCTTCTCACCTCACTGCACATCATATGGCAGTTCTCCCAAATGCATTTGGACATTGCACTAATGAACAAGTGGATAGTGGACAGTGGACAGTGGACAGTGGACAGTAGACAGTGGATAGTGGACAGTAGACAGTGGACAGTGGTTAGTGGACAGTGGACAGTGGACAGTGGACAGTGGACGCTGAACAGTAGACTGTGGCACAGAGTCAGTTGGGCGGAGCAACTGCCACATTTTCGCACCACATGTCCAACTTGGTCATTCGGCATATCCATGTCCCGTGCACATGTCCATATCGGTGTCCACTGAGTGTCCAATTGATTGCGCGACAACATGTGTTAATTACGCTGCTAAACGGCGTTGATGCAACGTCAAAGAGTAGCCTGTTGCAAGTAGCAAATGGCAAGTAGCAAGCAGCAAGCAGCAAGCAGCAAGTAGCAAGTAGCAAGTATGTTGCATAGACGGGTTATTCAACAGCAAATGCTTATGAAATAACTATCGACAATTCTGTCTCGTAACCCATCGATGGATACGCATTAGACATCAATAATATATCTTTATGAGAACTGACACAAATTGCAAAGCATTTTAATTCCAAATAAGCCATAGGAAGCTCCGACCACAGGAATTATATGAGATCAACATGTAGCCTGTCGGTCTTAAGTGATAAATATAATAAAACAGCTTCAGGATAAAAATGGAGTTGGAATATTTTATAACGAGTTCAAAATATTTACAGAGAATTTTTAAGACTTGGATCGACTTTGGATGGAGTCAAGGAATCTACTGATCCATCCCATATTTTATGAGCAACAAATGGAGTTCTCTTTATAAAAACGATATGATAAGTGATTTTTCATATATTAGTATTTATTTCAATAAACCAAAAATAAGTAATTTTTTATAGCTGAATTTGTTATAAACAAAAATAGTTCAAATATTTTTATAGCATATTTAAAATAAATTAAATCCATCGCATATCAAATTCAAATTTTCTGCATCAATAATTAAATTGAATATAAATAAGTTTTTTCATTAAAGAGATGTTATATGTAAATATACTACAGGTATATATACGATCTATACAATCTATTAAATTCTAAAAAAAACATTTCTACATTTCTGAAGAAACACTTTAGGATCCGAAAAGAAATCGCACCCTTAGCTCAAGACTCTCACTTCTCATCGCCTCAGAAGTGGGGAACTTTAGGAGTCATTTAAAAATAAAAATGTCTTTAAGCAGAGGCATAAAAAATATCAACTTGATAGTAAAATTCTACATTAAATGTCACTGAGAACCCTGACCAAAGAAAGAAGAGAGAAAAAAAGGGCATAAAGTAAAGCATAAAAGTGCCATATCATTTTTAAAGACTCTGGTCTAACCTTGAAATAATAAAATGAAACCGAGCATTTTAGGAAAAAGACAGTTTATGAGTCGTCGAAAGCGATGGCAATTAGCATTGCTTTTGGCACACGAAAGAGAAATTTAAGCACTTATATTTGGAGTATTTTGTTGGTATATTTTTCGTTTTTTTTTCCATTTTTTCCATTTTTTCCATTTTTTGGCAGAGCCCATCAAAAAGAAAGCCAGCAGCAAATTAGATACAATTTCAGACTTAGGCTTTGGTTTAGTTCTACGCTACTTTTATTTCGCATCATTGTATATAAAATCTCAAAATAATTGTGCTATCGAGTGTGATTTGAGTGATCGTGTTCTGATCACACACACACACACTAACAACACACACATTGATCTGTCTAAAAACGCGCCAAGTCATCGTCATTGAAGCTCAAGCCAGTTCGGTAGCAAGATCTTCAGTGACTCTTGGTCCAAGCTTGAGCCGAGAGACAATCCTCAACCGAAAGTAAAAAATCATAAGAAGATCCATTAGTTTAAACAAAAGAATTTTAATTGTCTCGCCAACTCAGAGAAGGGTAGGGGTAAGGGGGAGGGCTCTTTGAGATCTCCAGTTGATCTATTGATGGATATAATTTGGTTCAGTTTCGTGGCCGATAACTTTCATTTCATTCATCATTTACCTTTGTTCACACCTTGTTTGTCTTGAGGTATTAGCAAAACGAAACTCAAATCTTATTTATTGCCGTAAATCAATGCGATTTTCTATTCATGGCGGAGATCAGCCAAGATGCGGGCTGCCAATTTGGTGAGATCACATGATGAGATCTCATCATTTTCTACCGCCGCGTCACGTCTGGCATCTTTATTATTATGTCTGACATTTGTCAGCTGTTATTTTCATTCAATTCAATTGTATTTTCCGTGTCTTTTGGCTTCCATTCAATTCGAATTTCCGGTGCTATAAATTTTCACTTTTTCCTCATTACTGACCACTTCAGCTCCTAACGAGATCCCCGATACTGCAGAACCCTATGGGTGCATCCGTCGTACATGATGTTTACCTTTGACAGCTGTCAACTTACATTGTTCTGTAATTTACATGTGGATTACAAATACACTCACCCCTGTGTGTGTGTGTGTGTGTGTGTATATGATTATTTTTTTGGGTACGTGAGAGAATTCAGAAGATGTTAAAATTACAATTTTCTGGGAAATGTAAACAATTTTTTTGTGTTAGCCAAGAGCAGGCGGGAAGCTGCTCCGGTCAGTGGCCCTAGACGGGTGAGAGGCTGCTGTTAACCAAGGACACACTTCGAGTAAGGACTAAAGACTGGGAAAGAAATTACAATTATTTGAATCACCTGTGCTTTGCTCCGCTCAAAGTGACATTTGAAGTTTTCCAGTCAAGAAATCATCATTTTACTTGAGAAGTTCAAAGAGTTGTGTAAAATAAAATTTTTCAAAAAAATTTACTGAATTTTTGAGATATTTTTTTTTCTTCTACTTAAAAAATGTTGTGTTGCGCTGCGGATTGTTTCGCCATTCAGACGCTGGTCAAGTGCCTGCAGAAAGTCAACAAGCCAATTCGACTATGCGACATCCTCAGCATTGCCGGCGTGAGGAAGGACAATAGGAAGATGATATCAAGCGTGAAGAGCCTGCTGAGCGTTGCTATGGATCTTGGCTTGGTCGCAAAGAGCCGTGTCCACTACTACATCCCCAAACCCAAGAGACTGAAGCCATCGCATGGTCGAAAGATCATAAAAAGAACACTGAAGAAATCCACCTAAAAACCTTTCCATACAAAGTTATTTTTTCCACGGACGCCAAGGATTCTAATTGTGTGAATGACTCTTCCCCTCTCCCCTCCTCCCCTCAAATTATATTGGATGCATATCACATCAAGCCACTTTATACTGTCATCTTCTGAAGGAGTACAAAATGCACTACAATGATCACCCCATCAAGAAGTCGCCACATGTTGCAAGTTGCAAGTTGCTTCCTACAACAAACCTTAAACTGTTTATATGTAAATTTAAATATACAAAATGACAGCTTTAATAATTAAACGAGTGGCCACGAATTGCTGAGTCATTAAATAATAATTAAATTTATTTCTTATTATTAATTTTAATATTCCCCATATGAAGCCAAGGCCTTCTTCAGGGATTAATCCTAATCTGATCCATATTTTCAACTTCTGATTAAATTAAGACAAATGTCATTAATTAAAAATGTGACAAAATTTTCAAAGCCACTAGATTTAAGAATTTTTCATTTAATTTTTATTCAAGTAAAATAATTAAATTAAATAAAATCTATTAAATATTTCCTTTCTACATTTTGGCTCAGATTTCAGGCTCGAATGGCTGTCAAGTCAAGTTTAATATATTGGATGTATATCAATACCTAGAAATATCAATAATTAATCAAAATATCTTAATAACAGCAAAATTGCCGCAAATTATAAAAAAAAAAAAAACATTTAATTCGAAAATTAAACACAAAACATGTAAATTGGCTTTAAGTGTGGATTTAAGCTGCGAAATGGGGAAGATGAGTCGGCATTCTTGGCCAGAGCCAAGATCGGATGAATGGCTGGGTTATTGAAAGTGATTAAATGGAATTAAGTAAACATTCAATTGGCCTTTAATGTGGCATGAAAAGTGAGTAAATCAACGCCGTTTAGTGCCCAGCGGCAGTTGCACAACAATTTTTTAGCTGCCTTACATAACCGAAAGCCGAATTTGAAGCACGCACTTAGCCAACCAAATTTGATGTTATATACATATATATACATATATATATATATATGGGGATATGTGTGTACTTTTATAGGAATATAAGTACAAGTATTTTCTTTACGAGACATTCGGCATTTAAGCCAAATTGCGTGTACAATTCAACGGCAAGTCTTAAATATTTCTTTATGACTCTGCGACATGGCTAATTGCAATGTGTGTCTTGGCCATTTCTTCGGAAGAAGAAAGTGCACAATTTGAGGCAGTGCCTAACCTGAACCTGCCTGATATATGCCAACATTTCACACATGATCATATAAAAGCCCCAGCCCCAGCCCAAACCCAAACCCATACCCAAAGCCGAACCGAAATGAACCCCTTAAAAACCCTTTTGGCATGGTCTTTGCGATGTGCCGCGTGCCACGACGCGGCGGCGCTTAATACTCGTAAATAAATTTTGTATTATTTTGTTTACTTTCTTTTGACTGACGTGCGAGTGTGTACTGTGTACTGTGTGTGTGTGTGTGTGTGTGTGTGTATCTTGTCATTTAACAATTTCACAGATAAAACATTGGGGCAAAGACAAAAGGTACAGCATTCGCTGCAGCGAGAAATCTCTTTAATCATTGGTCAAACTACAACAAGTTTCTTAAGTTTTTCGATCTGATGAAACATATAGATTTCGATGTGAAAGTTTAATGACTGGCCTACACACACTCACACTCACACACGCACACACACACACACACACGCGGTCACACACGCACACCATTCGATTATGATTATCACCTTGATGGCAGCGGCCAACATCCAGCATCTAATCCAGATGCAGCTGCAAGCCTGATACCCTACACATTTGGAGTCCATTAGTTAAATCAGTTAGGCAGTTGCGTTAATTCAACGATTCATAATTAGCAATTTTCTTAACGATGATTTGGTCTCTACCAGATTGGCACTTAACTCGCATATGGCAAGTGCTTTTCAAGCACAAATCCGCTTCCTTAATAAAGTCCATTGGTTGAGTGATAAAAGCAGTTCCTTTAGCACTTGGGAATCAGAATGCTTAGCAGTTCTCTGACTTTTATGACAGCTCATTAAATGCGCTACATTTTAAAAGCATTCATTTTCTATATATTTAGATTTTATTTGTTTATAAAGACAATCAAATTATTAATTAAAGAGATGCCATAAAAAATTTATAGCGATTTTAATACGAGATTCTGGAAGGCAGCGAAGCCCCACCTAAGGGAGGCTAATTGGGCATTGATTAATTTAACTGCTTTTCGATAATGCAGTCGTTAGGCATTTAAGAAGCTCTTCAAACCTTAATTTAATTTAAGTTTAATTTGAATACCATTCAAACTATTCATTCTTTCATTCAAACTTTTCATTCTATTCATTGCACTTCAATTATGGGGTACATCCGTTTCTCGATAAGCAATCTTCTTAGAGCCATTTAAAGTGTGTGTGTGTGCGAGTGTGTGTGTGTGTGTGTGTTTCGGATAAGGATCTCACAATTACATAGCAAATTTCCATTAAACGTAGTTTATATGTTAATCAATTGTAATCATAGTGCATCAGAGAGTCGTTAAGTCCCAATTTTGGTCTGCCGACTTGCGTTTTAATTGAAAAATGTTAGCGGCTCTTGGCCACTTTGCACATAACTGACAAAACACCGCGGGTCTGGTGCGGATCTGTGTCTGGGGTCTGCGACTGGGTCTGGGACCTGCAACCTGGCAATGTTTTCTTTTCAACTGTTGCTCCTGTTGTTGTTGTTGTTGTTGTTGTTGTTGCTTCTACTGTTGCTGCTGTAGCTCCTGCTTCTAATCTTAATCGCTGCTAATCACAGGCGATCAATTCCTCTCATTTTTTTCTTAACTCTTTTTCTATTTCCCAATGCGATGGCCATGCGAGGAGTTGTTATAATTTAAAAAAAAAAAAAAGCTTTAAGATAGAAGAACAGTGTGCCTTCTGCTCCATATCGAGGTGAGAAGCATTCAATTGGATGCTGGGTGTTGCATGTTCGAGACTTGCAACGCAACGAGTTGCTAACACGTCTGGGGCGAGGCACCTTGCAGTTCTTTCAGTTGTTGCTGTTGTTGCTGTTGCTGTTACTGTTGATTGCTGACTGTTGATTTGATGCATGCGAGGCACAAACTGACCTTGACTATGACTTTGACTTGAGCACACTAGTGTGTGTGTATTGTGTGTGAGTAATGTATGCAGCATGAGGTGCTATGTAATGGCACTCACTTCCATTTCCATCCAATGCCCAGAAGCCACACACGACACGCCAAATTCTGGCATTTGCATGGCATGCACTGAGTTACCGCAATGAAGCGCGGATAAGAGCTGAAAGAGGCAGAAGGAAAGATAGAGAGGAAGAGAGAAAGAGAGGGAGAGAGGGGGAGGGGAAGAAAATGAGATTTCAACTGCTATGGCAATCGTTTTTTGATTTATGTGGCACAAGTGTGACTGCCGTTAGCCGGGGCGTTGCACTGTACAGTATTTCTTGCCTGCCGCCACTCGCAACGCTCAGATTATGCAATTTTGATTGCACAATAATTGGCGAAAGGGCGCAATCGCAAATACCCCTACAAGGTGTCGAGTCACTAACGAGCTCTTCCAGAATCGCCAAACAAATGCGACCCTCCAGCCCACCACCAACCACCTACCACCCTCCATCCAGCTAACACTCCACCCACCCACCCTCCCACCTTTCCTTTCATTCCACTTCGCATTGATGCAGCGATTTGCGATTATGCATAGAACTCCTTCACGTACGTACAACTTCCGCCATTGTGTATAGGGAATCGGGCTCTGGAATCGGACTCCCAACTCCCAACTCCGACTACGACTACGACTCTAACTGTGACTTTGGACTCTGTCTTCCTGTTGCACTTTAATATGATAACAAATTATGGCCAGTGTAGTGCCGTGTAGTACAGTGAAGTGCACTAAAGTGCAGAACAGAGTGCGGCACTTTTAATACTCATGTTCATCTGTGTTCCTGTGTGTTGTTGTGTGTTGTTGTGTGTTGTTGTGCCTTGTTGTTGTCTTGTTGTGCTGCATGTGTGTATGTCCAGTGGCAGCCACACATATATGGGGTAAGCAACAAGCCTCTCTTGGCTTTTTATGATTATCATGATATACGAGTACCCATTGTTTTCGGGAGCAGCCAAAGCTCCAAAGCCAAAGACTCACCAAAAATGGCCAAGCAAACTGCGCGCTGTGTAAAATTTAAATGAGCAGCAAACGTTTCACACAACCTGGCAGCCAGGTTAGCAGGCAACAATTTGTTTACCAACCCTTCCCCCTTCCCCCTTCTCCCTTTCACCGACTACCATCCTCCATCCACCATCCTCCATCCACCTTCCACACATCCCTGCATCAATCCGACAGCCACCTCAACTGCTGGAGCAACTGCTTCCTGCACATAACTCCAACCACAGCAATTACATTCCAAAGCTCTTATCAGAGCACATTAGGTGAGAATTGTGTCACCTAATTAGCGTAAATGAATCAGAAGCCCAGAAGACAGTTTGCCACCTTCAACCGCCTCCTAGGCTAATCCAACAAAATCTCCCCAGAAACGTGACTCCGAATGTTGCACTCTTTCTTTTCGTCGCTTGGGCTAATTTCGTGCGTCTCTGGCTTTGCATTGGAAAAACTTTGTACCTGGCAGCCAAATAAACGTGATTTGACTTTAATCCCAAATGACAGTCAATGGCTACAGCCTTAACCGTCTTCATGAAGAGCCGCAGATTCATTTCATTTTCTTGCCTTGGATTTTACTTAAGGGAAACTCAATTTACTAAATGAAAGATTTCCCTTTGATGGGCTCCGAGACGATTAATAACTTTGATGGGGCTCATGGCGAAAATTCACCAGAAATATTTACAAAATTTTACGCAAATAATAAATTAATACAATTATTCCAAAGAACATAACTTTTTTAAAGTCCTTTTTACCTTAGAAGTCTTTAGTTAGAAGTCAGTTAGGGCAGAGCCTGGGCGTGCCAGGACAGCTGTACAAATGCAGATGAGCTTTGGACTTGGAAATCACATTAGAAAAATTTATAAAAATATATATTGATCCGGTGTAAATGGACTAAATATTTAAATATTCATTTTAGATATGTACTAAAAATAAATAAAAATAAAATCCTGATTTTAGATTGTGTAACACATCTAAATGTGAATTAAATGTTATGTCCAAGGTATTTCCCTTTGGTCAATTGATTATTTTTATAAAATAATTTATACTGTGCCGTAACAATTTTTTAGATTACTTTATACTTTATTTAATTTTAAATTTTTGATAAAATTAAATAAAATCATTAAAATAAAATAATATGTATTATTTTAGTCACCAAAAAATCACTTCTGCTTAACACGTAAATAAAATTATATACAACTCTAAATTTGTATTAATTTAGTTTTTCTGCTTAAAAAAAACATCGTTTATAATATAAATATATAATAATACAAAACAATAAATAAATAATATATAAATTGAAAATAAATAATTAATAAATAATGCGTAAATAATAAATAATAGAAAAAAAATAATTAAATAATAATAATAATTGGTTAGGAAAAAAAAAAGTTCTGTCAAAATAAATGTATATAAACTTCTATTCTATGCTTTGAAATAAATTTAGTAATTAAAATACTAGAGAAAGCGATAGTTAATATATAGATTAGGATAGTTATTAAGGGATTTTTAAAAGATGTTTGATCGTAAAGAAGCTTTTCTGAAGCAAACACTCCCAAACTCTCCAATTAATTCAATATCCATTGAAATCTCTGCCATGGGAAAGACTCAACCAATGCAACATCAAAAGTATAAATTTAATAACATTAAGACTTAAGACTAAAAAAATCTTTGTAAAGGATTCTGAGATCTGATATAGACAGAAAGTTATTCGCATATCATTCTTAATGTAAAAATCAGTCACTAATCATAAATTTATTAATTTCCTTTGACTCTAATTTAATAAGCTGCCAGTGGCATCAATTTCTCCAGACAAGTAAACCAATATCTAAATGGGCTATATGACAGATATACAAATCTGATCTAAAAGAATAAAATTTAAATTTTTAAATACTGTCAAATAAAATAGAGCTCCATCACATTTCACAGCTACTTCCCATATCAGTCAAAAAAATCGGGTTTATTAATCAAAGGCATTTAAATTAAAATATCATTATGATTTCATTTATAGGTATAACGGTTATAAATAAACAATCGCCACTTTTATTTCGCTTCATAACTATCCAATTGGAACGCATTAAGAGGTCTATAAAAATGAAGCTAATTTGGTGCAAATCATAGCCCAAATAGCCCAATGAACACAATTTCGATTGTCGCAACATTTGGAGGCATGGAACGTGGAGGCTCCTTGAAAGGGACAGAATCTGCATTGATATCCGATGCCATTGATAAGCGTGTATATTCTCGTAAATATATCGCCTTCTAAATGGGCTCTACACCAATATCATCTATGCAGCCCTAACGATCCACATATATTTGAAGAATATATGGAACTGTGTCTGGTGTTGCCCCAAGTCGCGCAGAAATTCCTTAGAGAATTTATGAAAGAAATAAAATGGCCATTGTTGGAGTATAAAGGGGCAACAAAGTGTCTTATTTTTATTGTCATAGTTGGATCTTTCTTTATAAGTATTGTAACTATTATTGTCATTACTATTACTATTATCATTTCTGTGTTAAGCTACGAGACGACAGCCTCGCACATGCCACACTGTAGTTAGTTGCACGTGCGATGCGATGCGATGCTCACTGATGCTTACAATGATCAAAACGAACATGACCATCATCATAATGAACATGCTCATAATCATCATGTTAATCACGATCTTTATTATGTTGTTGATGATGATGATCAACGCCGGACGGGCATTTGTCGTAAGTATTGAGAACAAGAAGTTCTTGTCATTGGCAAAACGACTTTCACCAACCTTAGAATGTTGTGCGGTGACATCTTTCTTGCCCGCAAATTTCTTTTATGAGTATTTATGGTATTTTATGTATCTTTACGATTTTACTTATTCTTTAAAGAAAATTCCAAGTCGAGGGCCTAAAGATGTACGAGAGATTGCCGAAAAGGGCAGCCCAGCCTAAAATAAGAATTTCTATTTGCCAGCCTTGAGCTCTGACCAAGAAGCAGGCTGTATGTAGGTCTTCTTTATCTTTATCTTAAGCATTCCATAATTAGATAATTAAGAGGCCTTGCCCCATCGAAAATTGCATCATTTGTCTGGATGAAATTTCACTTGAAAAAGAGGCCAACGCACACACATTTCCGGGTCACACGCACGTTTAGCCAGAAACCCAAGGCATTTCCCCAAATCCCCATTTCCCCCTCCCCCTCCACCACTCCACCACTCCATTCGGACGCTCAAAGATTTAATAATAAAAAATTCTTTCAGGCAGGTATTCAATTTCATGTTGGGCACGACAATAAAATTTGCAGCTCGTAGTTTGGGGCAACAGTTGCAGCATCCCAAATAAAGGGCCGCGCTGACCCGGAGGACACATACAAATTACACCGCGTAATCGGGTTTAATTAACGCAACGTTTTATCTCTGGAGCCCAAGACCCTAAAGGGTCGCTTAATATCTTGTCTTTTTTTTTTTTTTTTATATATTTTTAGTTCGTTGGTTACTTTTTTTTTTATAACTGTTTGCCCTTGGGGGGCGTTGAACTTATTTGGCAAAAGGTGTTGCCGCTTGTGCCTCGTTTGTGGCATTCAAATGGAATCTTCATGCACAAGACAATTTATGAACGATCTAAAAGATTCCGATCTTCAATTATAAATACAACAACAAACGCTCTCGGCCCTTTTTCGGTAAAAGCGAGAGCCAAGCACAGCTTTTGAAGAGAAGAAGCAAGAGACAGATGGACAGACAGACAGACAGAGGGAGGAAGAGAGGGAGGGAGGGAGGAGAAAAGAATGAAGAGATGTGCTAAATGCTTAAACAATTATAAATGCTCTCAATTATTATTGAACCGATGGACCGATGGACAGACAATGCACCATAGTTCTCATATGTGGAGTACGGCGAAATAGATATATATATTTGGAGTACGTCTCGTCTCATATGTGGGGAGTCGATTTCATGCCACTCAAATCACAACAATTGCTAATCAAGTCCCAATGATCTTTCACAAATACTTACAATCAAAGCAAACCTCAACATGATGGTGGGGGCTTTGATATTTGCCGACCGCAGATAAAAATTATTCTCAAATATTGCAAATACGAAAAAATCTTCTCAATTTTCCAAAAATTGATTAAGTAAATATTTGCAATTTCTCCGGGGTTGGTCGGTCGGTCGGTCGGTCGGTCGGTCGATGGGTATCCAAATTCGTGGAGTTATTCAAGTGCAATTGCAGCTGAGATAAAGGAAAGCCCAATCGATGGTTTACATACTTGGCCATAACACTTAAAGAAAGGCTCTCAGGGTCTCGAGTAGACATTAAAATTCAATGCGCTGGCCAAAACAAAGCAGAAATAAAATTTTCTCAGCTCATATTTCACCCAGACTGGGCATAATATTACGCCCAATTTGGCGCTGGCAACGGTGCTGGACCTGGAACACGTCTTGGGCTGGGGCCCCTTGTTAACAACGGGCAGTTACAATGGGACAACATTGCCTCTTCTTTTCTTTTTTTTTTCTTTTTTTTTTTTTGCTGCCTATACCCTGCAAATTCACATGCCAAGGGGTATGCTTAGTGAAGGGAAGTCACATTAGAAACGTTCTGGAAAATTCGAACGAGTAACTTGATTCTTGGCAAGTGCATTAGGAAATTTTAGATTGCATACTTTTGGGTTTCTACTTATAAAAGTTAAGAACTTAAATTCAATTAAAAATAATTATAAAATAATAAATAAGGAATATTTTTTATAAATAAATATATTCAACTCCAAACTAAATTAAAAAAAAAACTTTACTTTGGTTGATTTTCAAGAAAAGTTAAGTCTTTCTCTTTGTGTTTTATATTTCTTATGTTATAGGGTATTTAAGAGTCGGCACCACTGGAAATTTTGGCTGTCTTATTTTGTATGTTTTTGGCAACTTAATCAGCAGACAAAGCAAACGTTAACGGATGCTTTTAGAATTCACAGAGTCTGCGCAAAGCGCGAGGGAAGGCATGGAAACACGACGCGCAACGTTTGCAGTCCACGACCCAACCATATAGTCCACTCTGGGCAACCGGGCAACCTGGCCAGCCTGGCCAACCTGGCAAACCTGGCAATGTGGCAATGTGGCAACGTGGCAACATAGCAGCATCGCATGGCATTGTGGCAACCAGGCAATCGGGCAACGAATTCACATTTAGCAGCAGCCCAAAAACGAGCAGCTTGTGGAAGCTTTTTGCTTGCGCTTATTTAAGTTCTGGCTGCGACTTAATTGCAGAAAGCAATGCAAAAAAATGCAGTGAATTGAAATCAAATACCCTGCAATCATGTGAAATGGGGGATGACATACAAAATAAATTCGAAGCTTACATAAGATGGAAAACACTTAAAAAGCGCCCAAGACTCCCCCCTTAAACGAAATATTAAGAGATTTCTAATTTAGACTTAAGTTTATTAAATGCAGGGTATCTTTTAGGTCAGCTATGGTCTAAAATTAGAACTAAAATTGTTTTTCATTTAAAAAAAAAAGTATTAACCTTTTTTTAATAATGTTTATTATAAATGATGATTGCCTTTGAGCATATGCATTTCCGCAAAACAGTTAATATGGCTGTGTGTGTGTGTGCGCGTGTGTGTGTGTGTACTAATGTCTTTGCTAACTTCTAGTCATAATCGAACTCTCTCCACTTAAACATTCTTAAGTTGTACGCAAATTAATTTGCTTAGCAAACAAGAAACTTGCCAAAAATAAAAAAAAACAAAAGACTTAGGCAACGAACGCGCGTCAGATAATAGTATTTATTGGCCATGCGATTTGCAGCTGGCAACGAAAGCGACGCAATTTTCATTTTCACCTCGAAACGAAAGTGAGGCGCGATTCTTTTGAAAAACAACAACGGACCAACAAATAAAGCACCTGCCAAGCAGTCAAATAATCAACCATCAAATCATTTGAAGATCATCACCGGAATCACCGTTGCTTACAGCAGCTGCCTTTTTATCATTGTCCCCGCGACTTTTTGGTGGTGAAATGCAAATTACCTTTCCCAAAATGCAAATCAAAATCAAGCTGATATTTTCGGGGCTTTGGAGTCTACGCTTAGCATTTCCGTTCGTAGTCGCCCGCCTGATGATGAAGGCCCACCGTGAAGTATGATTGTACATTTGCACTTCCTTGCCAGAAATATCCATTACCATTACCGTTGCCATCGTCTTAGCCACTGTTGTTGCCATTTTCATTTCGATTTCATTGAACAATTCTCGCCTTGGCGCTGCTTTCACCAGATCACGATGCCAATCTTAGTGATGCCGTGAAGAGTGTGTAGAGCGAGCTCATCGCGCTCATCAGTATGCGTGGCCATTGTCGCAGTCATTCATTGAAAGCGAAAGGTTTACCTACCCATCACCCCTTCCCCCTCCGTCCCTCCCGCTGACCAAAATTCAAATTGATTCATTTTGATTTTATGAGCTTTTCTTGATGCCTTCGCTTGCTTTTGAGGTATTTATGAGTTCGATGCATTTCTTTGGATCGCCTAATCGTCGAATTTATGAGCTGGAAATGTAAATCTCCCAAATTGAATTGTCCGCTAAACAAATAAAACATGAATTATCTATCAAATCCATACAATTTAACTTTCGTTTTCACACAGGGATCAGTGCATGGAACTGTCTAACTTTCTTCGCTAAAACCCACATAAATTGTATTCAAATCTGAAAGCAATAATGTCTTCTGCTGCTGTTCTTGCAGTTTCATTTCTCCAAGTCTCTCATCACAAGGTAGCTGCAACCGTCACTGACATCGTTTTGGGCTCCTAATTCACTTAAACTGTTCGTATGGACAGTAACTGTGCCGTTTTGTAACTTTGTGGAGCATAAAACGCACGACAACGACCGCCATGACTGACCACAAGAACGTCTCCAATCAGAATGTGTGCAAAAATATGGAAAAACCTAGGAACATCCACGAAAAAAAAACAAAAAAAATGTAAATAGAGATCAAAAATGGGAGAAAAAAAAAAGCTATAGTAAACCAAAAACATCATTATAATTTTCATGTACCAATAACTCAGATAATGTATGACCAGCCATATCTATATCTTGAGAAATTGATTTTCTCTCCAGCTTCTGGCTTCTACCTTCTACCTTCCGCCATCCGCCATCCGCCATCTGCCATCCGCCGTCCGCCTTCTACCTTCTGCTCAAGCGGACCATGCACTGGTCTCAATCTAATTAATGATTTCGAACGTCGTGTGCCCGTTTTGAACTTTTCAAACGTGGATTTTGTAATCATATTTATGGGATTTGAAATTATGAATGAAATCCGAAGAAAGATACAAATAGAGAGCCCGAGAGTTGAACAAGTGAAGAAAGAGAGCGCGAGAGAGAGCGAGAGGGAGAGAGTGAGAGACTTTACACCAAAGAGTGGCCCAAGCAACTTACGTGCCTCGAGTGCAAAAGACCAACTCAACGTACAATTTTCTCACTCAAAGAAAAGAAAAGGCGCTCAGGAAAAAAAAAACTCAAAAGCAAACACAAAATGCAACTCAAAAATTCAAACTCAAATCGGCTTGAGCGCTTCGCGTCTGCGCGCGCTCATTTCTTTGGCTTTCTTTGTTTGCTTTGCTTTGGGGCTTTCTTTCGCTGCGGCCAAAAGCAGCGCTCGCCGCTCAGCAGCAGCTCACAACGATTGCCATTGTCAAGGCGAGCGCACAGTCAGACGGAGCAACACTCACGACAACAACAGCAGCAGCAGCAACGCAAGCAGCAGCAGCAGCAACGCCAGCAGCAGCAGCAGAACTGCATCAAAGTCTTCAAACTTATATAACGACCGATTAGACCGACGTTTACTTTAGTTATTCGGTCAACTCTCGACGGTCAAGATCGCAGCGCGACTCGACTAGTTCGCAAAAAGAATACAAAATAAAAAACTCAAATCTAAGCAGAAAAGCTTAAATATCCGCTATAATCCGCGATATATCAAATATATATACACACACACACACACACATATATATATATATATTCAGCTTAATATTTGCCAGGAAGTGCAATTAATTCTAAAGTGCAAAGTGTTCAAAACTGTGTCTTCAAACTAAGAGAAAATCTTAAAAATAAAAACAGTGCAAGGTTTTGAAATAAAAAAGAATTTCAAGCCTCTAATTATATAAAAAGAAATATCCGCAGGATATTTGCAGACTTCGACCGTGACAACGCGCATGACAGCTCTCAAATATCAAGTGAGTGTTAAAACAAAACTCCTTAATTTTTAAAATTATTTTAAAAATTATATTTTTTGTGGAATTTATATTTTAAACATAACTCAAATATTCCCATTAAAAGTGTATCAAAATTTAAAAAGAGGCTCTATAAGACTTTAGAGGATCTCCAGTTGCAAGGGATCACAGCTTCAAGTGCTTAGCTCAGTCTACGATTTTTTTAGAATAAATTTAAATTAAAGAAATTATTTAAAGGAATTATGGAAAGAAGATGACTGTCTAAAATTCTGACTAAAAATTTAAAAAAAAAAACAAGAGTTGAAAAAAATAAAATAAAAAATTAAATAAAATTAAAGGATTGAAATTAATGAATTGACTTTACTCTCAAGGAATTTTCAACAATTTTTAAATGATTTAACATAAAAAATAATTTCAGAAAATATTAAATTATATATAATAATATAATATATATATAAAATATTCATAAATATTAATATTTTTTAGTTGGTATAGAAAAATTTAGAGATTTAGTTGGTCTTTTCAAATATAGAATAAAAAATTAGGAACATTTTTTTTTTATAGAAAAATATTAAATAAAATATATATTCCAAATTTTTTATTCTATATAAGGAAATTCCAACTAAATCTCTCAGTTAAATTTTTAATTTAATTTTCAATATAATTTAATTTAATTTGTAATTAGCTTAAAAAGTATTGACAGTCTCTTCTGATTAAAATTCACCAATCCTTAAAGGAATACCTAATGTCTGACTTTAGTCAAGTATCAGGATCTATTAATTAAACAGATCTTTCCCTTTTTCAATTTACAAAAATGGCAGTCCTGCTATAAAAATAATTCTGATTTCAAAGGATCCTCCCTTCATTAATAATTCCTAATTATCCGCAAATTAAATTTACAAATCTTGATTTAGTAGGAAAAATCTATTTTTAAAAAATATTTTTATGACTTTTCTGCAAGTATGAGTTCTAGGAAGTTGAGTCTTTTTTAAGATCAAATGATTCCACACACATACACACACACACACAGCTTGCAAATCTTCGAAGTGCTCATAGAAAAAATACCAGATACCAATTAAGAGCTGCGCTCCAATCTGAGCTGCAAACTTAATACTAAACATTAAACGAGCTACTCCTTTGAAGGCAGATGATGGCAATTATCAACTTATTTTAAATGACCCTCTCAGCGTAATAGGGATAATACCCATACTCGTGAGCAGGAACCTCTCGTACAATCTCTGGCCTACAATTAAAACAGCAGCAACAACAACAACAACACGTAGGGAATTTAAGGGCAATTATAATGATTCATGAACTGACACTTTTGATGTTGTGTGATTGTAACACCAACGTGTCAAAATGCATGCCCAGTGAATGGCAGCAGGGAGTGAGGAGTAGAGGGGATGAGGGGATAAGAGAATGAGGATGGAGATGGAGTCGGAGTTGATGCTTGAGATTGAGAAGATGAGCGCAGACCACCAGCCGAAATGATCCATTGAATGTCAGTTAAATGTAGCTACTGTCCACTGTTAGGGTTGCCCATATCCCATTTCCCATTTCCCGGGTCCATCATCCATCCACTCGGTATTTAAATTTGCACACATAATTGCAATGGACCAGCGCTCAACGAAAGTTGGCCTAAGATTCCACCGGTCCCGGCGCATCATCGTCGCCGTCGCCGTCGCCGTCGCCGTCGTCGTCGTCGTCATGATGATGACATGACAGTTACAACATAAACCAATGGGTAATCTTATCTTTCTGGCTGGTTATGTTGCATGAGTTCCTTGGTTGCCTGCCTGCCAGCCATTAATTTGAGCAGGCTGCAAGTCTCTGTTGATTAGACGAAGTGTGCGCTTTAATTGCCACCAAATGGGCAAATCTGCAACACGCTCCTAGCGGGCCCTGGCTTGCAATTTGTCATGTGCATTTAATATTTGTGCAACACAGTGGAGCTGCGCTGCCGTTGCTGCTAGCTGCTAGCTGCTAGCTGTTGGTTGTTGCATGGGCAGCCCGATGTTGCATGGGCAGCCTGATGTTGCATGGGCAGCCTGATGTTGCCTTTAAAACAATTTGCTTTTGTTTGTCCAGCTTGTTTGTTGCAGTTAACGTTGATTGGGGTGTAGAGAGGCTAAATCGTAGTGCAGGTTTCATTGTAATTACACCGGCAACAGCAACAGCAGCAACAAAAACAGCAACAACAACAACAATGACTGTTGCAACGACAGCAATAGTTGCAATTGCAGTTGCAGCTCCTGTTGCAGCTGCGGTTCTTTCAGTGGGCAGTGGCACGCCCCATGGGCAGCATTTAACGCAGCAGCTGTCAGTCAACAAAACAATTTCAAATGTCCACACACACACACACAGACACACACACATACACACACACACACACTCATATACACACATATCCTTCGATGGACCCACCGCACTTGGGCGTTCTGCTGTGAAAGTGAATGATTTGACATTTGTGGACCCCCCTACAAAAACTGAAAGCAGAGGCGTTGGCGCAAGGCACAAGGCGCAAGGCGAATGGCAAAAGGGGGGGTGCCCCGCATAGTTTTTCTTTAATTACACTTGACGTGCATTCCTCTGTCAGGGTTCCTGCCTCTGCCTACGCCACTGATGATTGCAACTTTCTGTGACTTCTTTGAGTCTCCCCATCCCTCCATCTCTCCATCTCTCCATCTCTCCGTCTCTCCATCTCTCCGTCCATCAGTCTGTCAGTCTCTCAGCTGAGCTCAGTTCTTGTTTCTTTAATTTTTTTTTAACCGCTTTTCAATAATAATTCTGCCATTTGTAATTTACTTTTGCGGCTGCTGCTGCTGTCGCCAACTAATAATCCCCATCATGATCATGATCATCATGATGATGACAATCAACGGGGGCTAATCAAGTTGTCGTCAAAGAAATCGGCATGGATTCTGAGTAAGAGTCGTCCAAGAAACGCATTGTAAAGCGTTCGAAGTGCTGGCCAATTGTCATGATTGGTCAAATTAAGAAGCAAAAACCGCTTCCGTTTCAGTTTATCAAAGAAAATCGATTTGGTCCGCCGTCCAGAGACATCGGCAAGAACAACAACAACAACAACAACAGCAGGCAGCAACAAAAACAACATAAATAATGCAATGTCTCCTCAGGCAGTGGCCCAAGGGCCAATCAACGTACGAATCGCTTGAGATTAAAGAAATTTATATTTGGTTTTATTTTGGCTTTTTTCTTTTACAGTTTTAGCTTTTTTTTTTGTGCCAAACTTGTGTTTCGCTTATTCAAAATAGTTAGCCGAGTTTTGGGTCAGTTTGGACAACGGTCTTTGTTTGGCCAAGCAATTAGCAAAGATTGTCAACAAGCGATGTTTTTTGGCAGCCAAAGAGGCGAGAGGGAGGGGGCTTGGGTGGGGAGTGGAGCTCCGCAACATAACTGTCTAGTGGGTCTAGTTTTGGGGGAATCTGTCGAATCTGGTGAATCTGTCGCCAAATGGGTTAATGCTAATTTCATTCAGTTATCTTTCCTTCGCTTTTTCCCCCTTTTTGGCAGTGGCTAATTTATGGATCAGTAAGTGTAGTGGGAAAAAAAAGAAAAGCAAGAAAATATTCGGAAGGAAATTGTTGGAAGATTTGAAACCTCAAAGTTCATTTGTATGCAAACGGTAACTTTCGTTTCGTTTCGTGAAGGAACAACAATTAGAGCTCAAGTCAGGTCTTCGTGGCAGGGAGAAAGCCAAGTGGCTCAAGAAGAAACAAAAGAAAACAAAACCCTAACCGATTTGTAGATCACTGAACTTTATGAACCGATGTTAACTTTGTCCTTGAATTCACGAAAATGGATGCTTGTGATACGCCAAGATCAAACGGCAAGCGAAATGCTAGAGCAAATTTTTTTTATAGGTGTGACCTTAGGCACATCCTAAATTATAACTTCAACGAGTCGTCAATGAATCATGAGGTACACGAGTTCCATAAAACGGTGCCTCACCCCCTGCCCAATAAGGTCAAACGGGTTCGTTGCTGCCGCCGCTTTGGGCAATCAGATGGCCAGCCAAAAGTCTCTGGCCGAGAAACCAACCCACATTTCAGCTGTCACTCAAGACACTGGCTGGCGGGTTGGCAGGAGTTGCAGCTGGGAAGCTGAGACTCTTAGCCTGTAAGTGGAGCTAAAGCTGAAGCTCTGACTGAGGCTGAGACTGCAACTGAGAATGGCGGTGGTTAGGGGGAGGGGTTAAATATATGGATATTATCAGGGGGATGAGGTTCAGGTTGAGACTGAGACTGAAACTGAGACCGAGTCTGGAGTCTGAAGCTGGGGACAGAGAGTGAAGCCGCTTGTTTTGCCACTTGATTGGTTAGCTTCGCTTTCATTGGAAGAGTTGGGGAGCTTGGAAGCTTCACTTGCTCTCAACTTGACATGCAGTTTGGCTAATTCATCCAGAAGTGGTGCCCGAAATAATTTGCGGCTATGTGAAAGTATCTTTTGGAAGCGTTTTGCAATGGCTTTCGTTTTTTTTTTCTACTTGGAGCATTTTAATTGAATATTAATTGAAAATAAAAAGAAAAACAAATATCGAAAATCAAAAAATCAGAAAAGAGTTGCTTGCCACATGCGGCACATGATGCTGCACAGCTGGCGGCAATATCTGTACATGCAACAATCCAAGTTCATAGATTTGGATGCCATTCAAAAGTTTCACTTTTCAAATATCAATGAACTTTTCTTTTGAGCAGCAGCTGAACTTCTCCCCCGGGCAGCACACACACACACACACATGAAGAGACTCTTACACCTACAACCTACATGTGGCAGGAGCTGAAAACTCCTGCTGCAACCGCCCAATTCGATTGTTGCAATGACACAAAACTTCAGCAGGCAGCATCACGACATTTTCGTGGCAGAAGCTGCAGCCAGAAAATTACAACAAAAATTCATCGTTTGAAGAATTTAACTTTCGCTTGTTGCTGTCTTCGGCCTGGCCATAAATAAAAACCTTACCCCTCCAGCCCCCCCTAAAGCACCTCTCGACCAACTCACACCCCTTCAAAGATTTGTGATTGTCGCCGATTAAATGCGCGATAAATTGCCAGCCAAATGCATAAAAAGACCAACAATATCGCTTTGGGTGCAACTCCCATGAGGCACGACGAGTCGCTGCCATTAACACCAACAATGCCAGACAATACCCATACACACACACTCACACACACATGACCATTGCCAATGGGATAATGTGTATAATCTTTTCAAATTGTTTGCATTTGCTTAAACTTTGACATTCGGCAGCTGGCGTCCATTTGGCCAAAAGAAAAGTAAAAGCCAAGTCAATACAAAATGCTAAATGCCTAATGCCATTTGTCGCAACATCAGGTAATTCCTCATATGGCAATACCTGTTGACAGATGGTCGCAATTAGCGCCCATTAAGCGCCCTAATGAAGCACCAGTCGACACCCTAACGAGCGTGTCTCTTAGTACAGAAATTAGCACACGTTTCCTAAATTCGTTAAGAATCTTTAGGCCAAGTCTCAGGTCTCTGACCTGAATAGTGCTCGATATCTAAAGACAAGGCAGAAGCCGGAGTAAAGGCTTTAAAGTAAAAGGAAGAAAATGAACAGAGGCGAAGAGAATGATTATATATGAACGGGCTTAATACATAGTAATAAATATATTAAAAAAAAAAACAAAATATTAAAAAATTAAAAAATAAAAAAAAAAATATATTAAAAAAAATTATAAATAAAAAAAAAATTATAAATAAATTAATTGAATAATCTACTCTAATCTAGCAATAAAACAATTTAAAAAAAAAAACCAAAAATATAAAAAAATTATAAAATAAAAAAAAAACATTTAAAAAAAATTATAAATAAATTAATTGAATAATCTACATGATTCATAGAAATAAAATGCCTAAAAATTATTTTAATTTTTTTGTTAATATTCGAAAGAATTTCTTTGCATTAAAGACTTCAAAACTTAATTTAAAAAATATTTCAAATTCTTTAAATTAAAAAAAAAAATTAAATATAATTTTAAAAATTTTATTTTAAATATTTAAAGTCAATAAATCATCAAATCTATAAACTTAAACAGACCGATCCCCTAAACTGAGATTTT
Organism: Zaprionus lineosus; assembly: GCA_035044505.1. Classification (NCBI taxonomy): domain Eukaryota; kingdom Metazoa; phylum Arthropoda; class Insecta; order Diptera; family Drosophilidae; genus Zaprionus; species Zaprionus lineosus. The sequence goes on along the minus strand of JAWNNX010000214.1, from coordinate 39,643 downwards.
ATTTTAAGCACAGTCCAGTCTATTTCAAATCTAACTATAATATATATATATAATATATGTGTTTATATAATTATTTAAAATTAGAAGCTTAATCAATAAATAAACTGGCAATAAATAAATTGAAATCCGTTTTATCGGTTCTCGCTTAACCCCCATCAAAATTATTAAAACAATTTAAAATCGATTCCCACGATTTCAATAACTCATCATGGGCAATATCTGTCTATAGTTGAAATATACAGGGTGCTTGTCTCAAGACTGGTAGCAGCCGTTATTGCACTAACCTCTGACTCAGAGTCGGCAAGGGACAGTCCGGATTCCGCCGGAGTGGGTTTCACCTCAGACGACGACATTTCATTTCGCTTTTAAAAAGTGAGCATTTCGTGTTGTTGTTTTCTGTTTTCTGTATTATTTTTGTTTTTATTTTAATGGTTTTTTTAACGTTTTGGACTTCTTGGCTATAATGACAATAATCCAATAAACGTTAAATGCTCTTGGGTCGTGACAAAAAACTCGATGCCTCAGCGTGAAAGCGCCGGGTGAAGTCAAAGTGCTTTTGCCCCTGTCACTGTCCGTGCCACAGCCCCTGTCCCTGCTGCAGCCCCTATCCATGCCACAGCCTCTAAACTCTTCCACTGCATCTCCCACTGGCTCCTCCACTGCCTCTGACACTTCTTTCCATTGAGCAGTTATTGCATTTTAAAGGCTGTTAACATTTTGACATCAACGCGTTCCATTAAAACTTTTCTCAGGTGACCTCTGAGCATTAATAAGCTCGATTTTTGCTTAGGTGAGTCGCTAGTTGGATGCTCCTTCTTCGACCTGCCGCCTGCCGCCTCCGCCATCTCATCCTCATCCTCAAACTCCTCCGTTTCTTCTTTGTCTTCTTCTTCGCTGGAATTCATTTGCTGTTGTTGTTGAATGTCAGGTGGTGAGCACTGGTGAAGTGTGGAGCATGCAGCGCCTTGGGGCAAAGGCGGGGGACGCAGGGCACTTATTGCCGGGAGGGGGAACACGCTTGCTGCTTGAGTCTTCGGCACAAGCTGTGGTCTGCTTTGTGCTTGGTATCCCATGCATGTTGGCACTTGGCCGCCTTTTATGACTCTGGCTTTGAGCCGAGTTTTTCTCCACACTTTTGCCTCGTTCTACGCCCATTCAATGGCATTTTAAAGTAAACTTCTTCTTTTATTGTCTTCTTTTTTTATTATGTCTTTTTTTTTTGGTTTTATTTTTTTTTTTGTTTTTTTTTTGTTTTGTTTGGTGACCTGAATAGAAAGTGTTACAGTTCAATGTCTGTCGCTTCCGTTGTAAATTCAAGCTCCGAGATTGAAAACCTCGTCGACCGGCCGATCGAGAGCAAAAGCAAAAGCAAAAGTGCAAACCCCACAAGCTGCTCGTTAGAATGCCAGACACCCAAAGCCACAGGCATTTGCATTGAAATGCCAAATGAAAGTTGCCAAAATTCAAAATAAAGCTGAAACAATGCCAAGAAGAAGAACAAAAAGAAAACAAAAATCAAAATCAAAAATAAAACAAATAAAAATAAAAATAAAAAAATAAAAAATAGAAATAAAAATAAAACAATAAACTTGAAGTGCGCCCCTCGAAAGAAAACACCAAAATCATGATAGACATTCGAATTGCTGGCGGCGCGTGCGTTGCATCTTTAATTGTAGACAATTTAAAGTTATTTGGCTCAGAATCGGGCTAACTGAGTTTCTGGCCAAGAGAAACTGCTAGCAAGAAGTCAAAGTCCTCGCAAATGTGTTCAAATTGGCAGCCTTTATAAGGCAAATGGCCAAAATGTTGCTGCTGTTGTGGTTGCTGTTGCTGCTGCTGCTGTTGTTGCTGCTGCTGCGCGGTTGCTGCTGCTGCGTGGTTGCTGCTGCTGCGCGGTTGCTGCTGCTTTTGGCCATATTTAATTTCGTTATTTATAAGCAAATTTTCTGTGCTGAGTTATACCCTCGGACAAGGCCTAGCGACACCGACGACTAGGTCAACTTTCGCTAGCATGGAATGCGAAGAGCAACAGCAACAACTGCAAAAGCAACAACAGCAACAGCAACAACTGCAACAGCAACAGCAACAGCAACAGCAACGACAACAACAACAACAACAACTGCGACATTGCCAGCCAATAATAAAGCAAAAGAAGTGCTCTGGCTGACTGACATTGTCTGACTTGGTTGACTTGGCTCTGACTTTGGCTGAGAGCTGCCACAGGGAGCTAATAATACAACGTCGGGCCTTTTTTGTCCAGCACGAATTGTGGCTAAGATGCTGCAACTGTTGCTGCCGCATGTTGCTGCTGGCAGCAGTTTCTTTGCTTCGTTTAAATAGTTGCAAATAAATTGTGTGGGTAGCAGCGACGAGATGTGCAATTGCAACAGCATCAACAGCCACCACAACAGCAACAGTCACAGCAACAACAACAGTCACAGCAACAACAACAGTCACAGCAACAACAACAACAACAACAACAACAGCAAGTAAATTACTTCAATGTCACCTGCTGATGATTCAAAGCAAAGATAGGCGCTCTCCAAGCAAGAAGAACCTCCTCTTTCTCGTTTTCGTCTTTAGATTGTCGTTGTCTTCCTTTTCGTCTGCATCTTCTTCTTCTTCTTCCCCTACGTCTGCCCCCTTACCCCTTACCCCATCTCTTCATCTTTGTCTTCGTCTTCGTCTTTGTCGTCGTCATGACGGATATTTTCAGCATTGCAATTGCCTTAAGTTTTCTCTTATAATGAAATTATCGCTGCATCTCATTGTTTGATTGTTGTTGCTGCCGATGTTTTTGTTGTTGTTGCTGTTGCTGCTGCTGCTGCTGCTGCTGCTGAAGTTGTACTATCTGAGATTTTGTCTGTTGCAGTGGTAAAATTATTTATTTAGTTCTCGTTTTCACGTTAAACGTTGTCACACTAAACTCAATTGCTGAACTGCAGATGCCTATCGTCCCATCGGGCCACTGATAAGGCCCAGAGACTAGCGGACGCTGCTTGCCTGAAGCCCGCCCCCACCACTGCCTCCGCCTCCGCCACTGTCCTCCCAACGTCTCCTCTCATCAACATTTCTCTGGCAGTGTACACAGTTTCTTTAGCCTCCCATTCAATTTCGTGCAGCTGGAAAAGTCTTTAAGTGGGTTTCTGGCTCAGAATGCACTCTGTACTCCCTCAATGGACTTTTTCACAGACCTCAGCAAATATTTAAACAATTTTTTTCTCAATTTTCTTTTCTTTTCTTTTCTTTTCTTTCTTTCATTTGTTTGCCCACAGATCTTCGCGCACATAAGAGTGTTCACTGTTCCAGAGGCAGTAGGGGGAGAGTTAACAGAACCGAGAAACTTCTTCTATTTGGCAAACAGTAACAACAAGGCTTAAGGTATGTAAAAAACAAATAACATTTATTAAAGAGCCCAAAGGGATGTTACATAATAAATGGAGAACACCTCTCTCTATGGTCTCTATGGTCTCTATGGTCTCTATGGGCTCTCGGCCCATCGATGGTCATTATTTATTATGAACGCAAAGGATTTAATGCTTAACCATAAATTATTTTTATTGGGCGTTGGTGTTGCCACTGCGGCTGTTGCCAGTTGCTGCTGCTGCTGCTGCTGCTGCGGCTGTTGCATCAACTGCTGGCATAACCGAAAGATGACTTTATGATCGATAATAACTCATTTATGACTGAAACATAGCCCGTGGACTTTTATGCAATCTCTTCCGTTTCGCATATTGCCGCTAGGCTGCCAACTTGGGCTTAAACAAAAAAAAAAATAAAAAATAAAAAAATAAAAACTATTAATGAAAATACTTATATTCAATATTGAAGACAACGAACGGAAAATATAACTTAATAACCAGTAGTAAATATAACTATAATTTTTATGTTGCCTCATAAAATATATTTTACATACAGAAACTGGGGATAGACATAGACCTGGGCCCTCTATTAATGTGGACCCCCAGGCAAACTGCAATATGCAAACAAAGATCTCAACTTATCTAAGAAAGGAAGAAAGATCATAGTTCCCATTCCTAAATGGCTATCATCGCTCGGGTCTAAGCCAATCTGCGGGCCATCGATAATGTTTATTAAATGCAAACAAAGTGAAATTCATTTTCCTTAACTTCTTCTCTGCTCAGACAGGAAATGTTTGCCGGTTGCTTCTCCCTCGACAACGACGCCAACAACAACAACAACAACAATTTCGACATAGACAACAACTACTTCTACTTCTACTTCTACTTCTCCTTTTCCTGTTGTCGAGTCTTCTAAAGCAACATTCCAATCCCGGTGCATATCATCGACCCAGTTTTTGTCATGGTTTTTGGCCAGCTAGTGGCTCCAGCATCGCAGCAGCGTGCTAACTGGTCATTGAGACACTGTCTTAACTGTCTTAGCTGTCTTAGCCGTCTTAGCCGTTTCAGCCGTCTTTTCCGTCCACACGGTCTTTACTGCCTTTAGTTAAATAGAAAATAATTTGGCGTGGGTCGAGCTGAAAATAAAAAGTGGGCAAAGCATCCGCCGACAATAACAATTTAATATCATATATCGCCATATAGTATACCCTATAAACGAGACAATTAACAGGTGGAAGCCAAAGGGTATTCCCACAGCTATTTTATATGTGATACCAAAGGCATTTTCTCAGGGCTATAAAATTGCATAACAAGCTTGATTCAAGCACCTAAAGAAAAGCTTTGAAATTAGATAGAACCTAGGCTTTGGTTAAAATTAACAAGTTTCTAAATTGTGACTACGATTGTCCAATAAGCCCAAGGGTTAAGAAAAAGCAGTCTGTATATTCCAATAAACCCAAGGGTTAAGAAGAAGCATTCTATATATTTCAATAAAGCCAAGGGTTAAGAAAAAGCAGTCTGTATAATCCAATAAACCCAAGGGTTAAGAAGAAGCAATCTATATATTCCAGCAAACCCAAGGGTTAAGAAAGAGCAGTCTATATATTCCAGCGAATCCCAAGGGTTAAGAAAAAGCAGTCTATATATTCCAACAAAGCCAAGGGTTAAGAAAGAGCAGTCTATATATTCCAATAAACCCAAGGGTTAAGAAAAAGCAGTCTATATATTCCAACAAAGCCAAGGGTTAAGAAAAAGCAGTCTATATATTCCAGCAAACCCAAGGGTTAAGAAAAAGCAGTTTATATATTCCAGCGAATCCCAAGGGTTAAGAAAGAGCAGTCTATATATTCCAACAAAGCCAAGGGTTAGGAAGAAGCAGTCTATATATTTCAACAAAGCCAAGGGTTAAGAAAAAGCAGTCTATATATTCCAGCAAGCCCAAGGGTTATGGAAAGGCAGTCAGAATATGCTTATAGCTAATGTTGGGAGAGGTAAGCATGGGCAGACATAGATTCTTATGGGTGTTTATATGTCATACACATGTTCCATATATCTGATTCACAAATTGGAGTTGGGTTACCGAAGGGCATCGCCAAAGTCGATCTGCGCCGACTTCCAGTTTTTATTCGCTCTCTTAACACAATTCGCACACAACGCTGCATAAATTAACGTTCTATATTTATATACACATATATATATATATATATAAATATAGATCGCATAGGCATTATGTTTATATATATATAAGGCAAGGCGTAATTGTGCAATGAATACCAAGAGAGTCTCTGGAAGCCGCAGATAAAGCTAAAGCGAAAAGAAGAAGAAGATTGCATGCGCCTGCACAAAGCCGTTGGCTGTCCCAGTTGTGCGCGGCCTTCAATGATGGTTACTGATGGTGCTGATGGTGGTGATGGTGGTGCTGATGTTGGTGCTGATGTTGGTGCTGATGTTGGTGCTGATGGTATGAGTGGGGCTGATGATGGTGCCGATGTAGTCGATGTTGCCCCAACCGAAAGATTTCCACAATAAACAGCACGCAGAGCGCAGTGACTATAATATTTATTGCGTTTTAAAGACGCATTGAGAACGGTGGCTTTTGGTGTCCACAAATGGGCAGCAGTTGCTGCTGAATGTTGCCTGTGGGTTGCATGTGTTGCCAGTGTTGCATGTGCTGCATGCGGCTGTATCTCTGCCTCTGCCCCTGCCTCTGCCTGTGTGCTTTTTGCTGGCCATAAATCTCAACCCGTCGACGACTGCCAATGGCGTTTTTATGTGCAAATTATATAATGAGTGTTGCACTTATGCGGCCAACAACTGCAATTGGGCTAGTTACCATTTTTGGGGCCACAAGTGTTTGCCGTTCCAATTGACCAAATGTATTTTTGGCTTTGACATTTCCCCCCGCATTTCCGTTCCGTTCGTGGCGAGACAAAGGCTTTCAGGCACCTGAAGCGGAAGTGAAGCTTAAAGCTTTTCAGCAATGTTGCAGCTGCAGCAAAGCGACTCCCCCTCCCCCTCCTTCTACACTTCAACTACCTGCGTGCGTGTGTGTGTGTGTGTGTGTGCACAATGTGCACTGATGGCTAATAAATCAACAGAAATTGCATGGAATCTTTCACTGGTCACGTCGGCATCTTTTGTCTGGCATTCAGCGCCTGAATTTCCTGCTCCGTTGCCAATGCCAACAAATTAGCGCAGCGGCGGCAAGGCGAAATCATAAGGCTTCGTCCATCCACAGTGTTCAGTCTATCAATCAGTCAATGCAACATGCGGCAGGCAAACATATTCAATGGCTTTTGTTGCTATTGCCGGTTCTTTGTGCTGGCTTCAAGCCAATCTTCATGTTTGCTCAGCCAAGTGGACGACGACAACAACCACATCAACAACAAGAACAACAACAACATCAGCAGCAACAACAACATCAGCAGCAACAACATCAACATCAACAAAAACAAACAAACATCAATAACAACAAACAAAACCAAAACCAAAACATGTCGAGCTGCCGATTGCCGTTTAACCCATCAAACGTCTCAAAGAGAAATATTTTTATATTTTTTTTTTATTATTTTTACTATCTCCACTTTGCTTTTCAATAATCGAGGGACATTTTCTGGAAGCCTGAGCCTCCTCAAGGTGCCTGCCTACCTATAGCACTGAGAAGTACCTTGTCACTGCCTGGGGGACACCTGTGTGTCGCCTCAAGCCTCGCAAATATCCCGAGACTTCTTCAAACCTTGGGGAAAAACAGAGTCCATAACAAAGCCTCTAAATACCCTGTAAAATGCTGTCATTCAGACAGATGAGAGAAACAGGTGTGTTTTTGCAGGTGTACATAAATGTGGACAGGTATTAAGTTTCTAAAAATATTTTAAACTTTGTGTAAAAATAAGATATTAAAAAAACTCAAGGAAATTTCGAACATTATTAGAAAAAAAATTAAATAAAAAAAAATAATTAAAAAAAATAAAAAATAAATTAATATAAAGAAAATAAACAAAAAATAAATACATTAAAAACAAATATATAAAAAAAAAATAAAAGAAATAATAAAAAAAAATAATAAATCATTTAATAAATAATAAGTAAAAAATAAATAAATAAAATAAAAAATAAATAAAAACTAAATAAAAAATAAATAAAAAATAAATAAAAAATAAATAAAAAATAAATAAGTAATAACTAAATGAATAAAAAATAAATTAATGAACAAAAAAAATTTAAAAAAAAATAAATAGGTAATTACAAAAAAAAAACATTAAAAAAAAAATAAAAAATAAATAAATAAAAAACAAACAAGTGAAGAAAATCTTCAGTTATAATAAAACTGGAAAATTTGTGAAAAATTGCTGAAAAGCAGGACTTGTTTAAAAATAATTTAAATTCTGGTTAAAAAATTTTAAATAATGACAAGAAACAAACAACAGCAAGAAGAAGAATCCATCTTTAATCTCGACTTTGGTATCTTGCAAATTTCCTTGTGATAAAACTAAAAAAAAAAAAGAAATTTCAATTTTTGTTATGATAAAACTGGAAGTTTTCCAGCAATGCGAAGATTTCGAATAACTTCAGGATGCTGTCTATAAGAAACTTGTTCGATTCGATCTTTAGAAAGTTTCCTAAGCACAGAATTTGGAAGCCAGTGTAACCATAAGATTTATAACGTTTAACCAAGAACTGACAACTGATGCAAGTTTGTTGGTTCCCTGTTGTGGTTTATGTTGAGTTTGGTCAAAAGTCAGAGGCTTAGCTGTTTTTCAATATGTGTACCATTTCGAGGTACATTGGTTGTCAAACGGTTAAGGCCAGAAACAAGTATACAATTTGAAAGTTTTGTCGCCTGTTTGTTTTTCGTTGCTGCGACGACTTCAAAAACTTCGACGACTCCGACGACTCCGACGACTGCAACCACTCCGACGACTGCGATTGCTGCAGTTGTGCATCTTCCGAGCAGAGTCAAAAATGGGTTAATGGCACATTCTAATAGCCTGGCCAGGAAAGTAGGCAGCCCGTCATTTGAAGCTAACAAATTTATTAGCCAGTTGGATGGTCAGACGTAAGGCATCAGGTTGTGAATATTGTGGCCGTGAATATTGAGCTCAAATTGGCTTAAATGCCAAGCGTTGGCAATTAGCTCGTTTCCACTCGTCTATTGGGTGGGTGGTTCTGAGAGCAGAGCAGTTTACAGTTACATTCTGTTCGCTGCTAGCTGCTCGCTGTTCGCTGTTCGCTATGTTGACAGTTACGTGCCTCGCTGCCGCTCGACTGCCACCTGCAATGTTGCCACCAAAGCGAACGGTGTTGCATAAATTAGCTAACAATGTAGAGCAGTCAGGCATACGTCGCGGCATTGTTATGCCTCATGTTGCCAATGATGATGGCTCATGATGATGATGATGATGATAACGATGATGATGATGATGATGTTGGTGTTGGAGTTGGTGGTAATTTGGGTGGTGCTTCTGGTGCTTCTAGTGCTTCTAGTGCTCCAAGTGACTTCTACAGTTGTTGTTGTTGTTGCTGCCACAGTTCTCAGCCTTTTTTACTTGCGTAATGCATTTTCACGCAATTTATAAAGAAAAGACTTTTCCCGCACAAACGCAGACGCTGAAAATGGGTCAGCAGCAGGTGGTCGCCGCCTTAGAAAAATGTGTTTAAAAATGCATTTGCATTTGATTGAGTCGTAAATTGGCAACGCACATGCACTCACACACACACACACACACGCACCAGCATTCAAACACACACATACAGTCACACACACACAAAACAGTTAGAAATAAATCTTCGGCTGTGGGAGTCGCCTTGAAAGCATTTATGACTGCAACTTGGCCACACCGACCTGGTTTCAACAGCCAACGTTTCCAGAAACCGGAGCCACGCTCGGAGTCAAGCTCGGACTTGAAGTTGAAGTCGGGGTTGAAGCTGCAGCTACCTCTGAGGCTGAAGCTGAAGCTGAGTCTGAGGCTGAGGCAGAGGTTGGAGTCGTTGCCTGATGATGATGCGGCTTTGGCGTGCGCTTTTCAATTTGTTGGCCAACGTTTCCTAGTTTGTTACTTTTTTCTAACTTATTTTTTTTTCCTTTATTTTTTTTATTTTTTTTCCCCCATTTTTTTTTTTTTTGTGTATGAAATATTTGGATTTATGTGTGCTGTCAGCTTTTCGGGTCTTTCAGCATTATGAATTTTACTTTTAGGCCAAGAATTTAAAAGCCACAAGCCACTAATCACTAGACACGTGCTGAGCCATCCACCAACAATATCGACAACAACAACAACAACCACCGTCATAACCACAACGATTACAAATTGCAAAACGGTTAAGACCATGAAAAATACCCTGTTTTGCCAACAGTTTCCATTTAATTTGTTAGCCATCCGCTCGCTGGCTTTCTAGCCATTTGTATAAATTTATATATATACAATATTATCTTCGATTTGAGCCAGTTTTCTAGAATTTTTAATTGCGTTTAAACGTTTTTTTATTACCACAAATTATCGCTCAACTAGAATTTGATGCCAGCTACGACCACACACAAGCACACTCACACACACGCACACGCACATTTGTCGTCAATAACGAAAGTGTCAACTCATTGTTCACAACAACAACAAAAAAAAAACAACCACAACAAAAGCACTGAGAACAACAAAAAACTAGGCTGCAACTTTCTTATAGAGACGACCCCGAACGTCGAGAGTCTGAGCCCCGAACCGCCGAACTCAAAGGTAAAGAAAAGCGAAAAGTGCGTGGCACTTGTGGCACACGCTGCACGCTACAGCTTACACGTTCGGCACAGAGCTTCAAATGTAATTCAAAAAAGACAAACGTAGAATTCCCCTTACTCAAAAAAAAAAAAAAAAAATATGAAAAAAAAAATGAAAAAAAAAAAGGAAAACTGTTGTCATAAAGTTCTTTGTCACGTACCTCAAATAAAATGTGTTTTTATGACGCGATTAGTGCTGGGTTTTATGGTGCTTAAAGCATATCACAAACAAACAACAATAACAAACAGCAACAACAACAACAACAATAGCAACAACAACAATAGCAATAACAACAACATTGTCCACAAAAGTGAAAAGAATGTCAAGTGTTAATTGCCATCCTCTGGACGTGTCTCCGTCCAAGCGTCTGATGAAGATTAAGATGTTGCCGATGTCTTTTTATGGATATCTAAGTGCTATCTTTATGGGCATGCGAGTGGAGTGGAGTGAAGCGGAGTGGCAGAGTTTTCCTCAACTTAAGATCGTAAACGGTCATAAATGATATCAAATGGTAAACACAATTAGCCATCTTCAAATGACAATACAATCTAATAATGATAATAACGGCAAGAGATCGGAGAATGTTAAAAATAAAGGATTGACTATATAAACAGCTAAAAAGTTATAGTTCCATCTGAAGAAGTAGAAGAAGCAGAAGCAGAAGAAGAAGAGGAAGCAGAAGAAAGCACACACTTCTCTGCCTTCTAAGGTAAATGGGTTAATTAGACAAAACGAAGAGATGGAAGGCCCATGAAGACCCACTTTATCCAAAGACCCTCAATGATGGTCATTGGCGTCGATAATAAGGAATAACAATTATCGATTTCCTACTTTGCCAATATCGTTTAGCTATAAAATTGCTATAATTTGATTGTACTGTTCGGTTTACGAGTTGGTTAAGATCTCCAGATTCAGTAAATGCTGGGAATCGCTTATAGCCGATCTAGCAACAAATTGAAATTAGTTATAAATTAGCGTCCACTGCGAATCAATTTGCATACAGTAGCCATGGGCACTGGAATCACCGATGAATGTTAATTGGTTTTCTCGCAATAAAAGGCCAAGCATGTAACATATTGCCAACTGCACAGAAGAGCAAAAATAAATAAACTCAAACGAATAAAATGAATAAAATGAATGGGAAGAAAAACACTTTCATATTTAAGGTAACGGCTTTTGGGCCTATAGAAGCCGCCAAAGCAGCTCAATATGAGATTCAGCCAAGAGTCTGAAGAGTCCACAAATGAGAAGCGCAGAGTCATAGGCCGCATTCAAATTTCAGATTCGGGGGAAGCTACATATTAGCAGAGAGTCCAGTCGAGACCAGAGACCAAAGCAGAGCAGAGCAGAGCAGTCCTGGAGTTGTTCGGAGTCCATGTCGGCGGCATTATCATAAACTAAATATAGCAGCAAATAACAATTTGATTGTGCGGGATTTTTGTGGTTTGGCCGGGAGCCAAGGAATGAGTGCAGAAAGGAACGGCGGAGGCTGCCACTGAGATTGGAGCTGAGACTGAGACTTGGACTGGGACTGAGGCTGAGACTGAGACTGGGACTGGGATTGGGACTAAGACTCGGACTGGGACTGAGGCCAAGGTGGAATCGGTGTATTGTTTGCAAGTACCGTTTGACCGTTGAGGCGTCTGGAAACAGTTCACGTTCATGTCCGGCTGCTGGCCAGTGATAAATTATCACTCTTGGCTGACCATTAGTTTTCGGAAATGTACGAGGTGCGCAACTTGTGGCAGTGGCCAAGTGCACTCATTGTCCGTGTTACCAATTCACTTGACGCTAAACTTATTGCCGCTTCAAAAGAAGGAAAAACAGCAAAAAAAAAAAAACAGCAAAAAAAAAAAAACAAGAAATGAAACAAAAAAAATTGCACTCTTTACCCAAGGCGCAAGCCTGACTGGCCATGATCATGACCATGGCAATGGCAATGGCAATGGCTATGGGAATGGCTATGGCAACAGCTACGGCTACGACTACGGCTACGGCTATGACTATGACTACGGCGATGGGTATGACTATGGCTATGGTCATGGCCATTGCCAAGGCGTTGGCGTTTATTATGCAAATATTTCAGTTTAAACTTTACACAGGTAAATTAATATGCTGGGCTTACTTAACTTACCTGCCGGCTTTGGGTTCGCTCCTCGCCTCGTTCGCTGGCTCGTTTGGCTTCACGGCCTGCACACAATGTCGCATTCATTTAACGGCACTTGGCTGATTGTTATTTAAAGTTCAGTTCATAACAATTGTTGCTGTTGTTGTTGGTGTTGCATTTGCTGTTGATGTTGATGTTGATGTTGATGTTGCTGTTGCTGTTGCGGCTAGCCGTTGCAATTTATTGCTTTGCATAGTTAACAACTTGATTGGTAGCGCTGGGCACTTGGCTGACATTGAAATGTAGGCCTGGCATTGATGCCCGCCAATGATTGTCCTCATCTGATGTTGCATTTGGCCGTTGCTCTTGTTGTTGCCGTTGTTGCCGTTGTTGTCGTCGATGTTGCAGTTGTCATGCAGCATAAGTGGTCTCCAGCTGTTTGTGTTGCATAACTAACAATATATGTATGCAGCGCATAAATACATAGTGCGATTGTGCAACACAAGAACAACATGAACAACATGAACAACAAGTACAACAATAACAACAGCAGCAACAGCAACAGCAGCACCAGCAACAACAATCAGAACAACAACAAGAACATCTCGAGCCAAAGTTAACGGGAGCCCCACACAAATGCGCTGACATGCAAAAGAATTTCAGTAATGCGAAGCGACTTTGAAAGACATCAGGAAGGCGAACGAGTGGGCTGGCAATGGGGCGATGGGGAGGAGAGATGGGGACTAGCAGGAGTGCGAGATGCGGAACGGAGCCATTTAGCAATGCAAATTGTACTGTTTAGCTTATAGATAATGTCATTCACAATGGAAGAAACTATGGCAAATATGGTTAAGGAACTCAAACGTGTTTGCTGCAGGAATTCGCTGTGGATGTACCATTGATAAGGCCATCGATTGGGCGACAGTTGACACACAAAAACAATTAGTGTTTGGTGCATGGAGGAGTCATGGATAAGTCAAAATAGTTAAACAGTGCAAGTTCGTTGCCTAAGTCATTTGTTTTCCTATACAAGTTCTAACGAATTCTCAATCGTTGTCGTCTTTACAACTAATTACATTGAGGTTCCACTTTAACGGTTTATTTCTGTATTTGCCAAACTTTTGCTTCGGAGTCGCACCCAGTACCAAATACCAAGTTCGTTGCCTAAGTCTTTTGTTTAAAATTGATATGCGAATCAAATGATCAGATGATAGATAGGAAACCATTAGCCAAGCCATAGAAAATCCAACAACCCTTCTCCTATGATTATCATTAGGCCCAACTACTGGAGCGCACTAGTCCAGAAGCTAACCAATTTCCATGCCATTGCTCCTAGGTTTTTCCGCCAAGAATAGAACTTCTCGCTCTCTCTCTCTCTCTCTCTCTCTGTGGCTCGCCCCGTTTGTTTCGCCCTCTCGTTTTTCCTCACATATCTCACCTCATAACTATTAGGCGGCGTACAGGCAAGAGCCGATAGACAAAAACAATGCTCCACCTCAAAAGACCAGTTTAGATGATTGATAGATGCGCCGATCAGGAACCGTTGCTAGCAGCTACCGGGTCTCAAGGCAAGCGGCTTGTTAACGTTCAATTAGTGAAATTGATAGACATATCTATGGAGGTACATCAACGGACACCAAAACAAGAATTAAGAATCAAGAACCAAGAACCAAGAAGCAAGAACCAAGAAGCGAGAGCCGATAACTGGGAACCAAGAGATGGGAGCTGAGAGACGAGAACCAAACCCAAAATTACTTTACATGTTAATTAATATGTTTTGGCTCTTTGGGACTTTTCGGATATAATCATCCGCATGGAAATTCCAACCGCCGACCAGCCACTCGACCGGTGGGGCAACCGCAAGAATTGTTCCTAACCGCATGCCACACACACACACAGGTCATGTCATGTCGTGTGTACCGTTCGTTTCTCAACCTTTTCCTTTTCCTTTTTCATTTATTTTTCTATTTCTATTTCTATTTCTATTTAGAATTTTATTTCATATTCTTTTTTGGTACCTGTGAACGCTTTACTGGCTTTTGGCTCTCGGCTCTTGCCTCTTGGCCAATGGCTTATTATATTTGTGGGTTAGCAGGTGATGTCGAGGCCGCGGCAAGAAGCAACAAAAGAAACTTTTAGAGAACTTGACCAAAATCCAGGCACCGCCAGTGGCTTATTAAAAGCGTGTCGGTCGATGGGACGCCGCCTGCCTTGGAGCCTATAATTAGCATAAATTCATTCATAGAACTAATTGCAAGTGGAAGTTCAAGTGATTCACCGTTCCCGTAATGAACCGAATGCCAGCTGGAAATACTTGCCACAGCCCGCACTTTTTTCCCTATACATATCATGGTTTTCCCTCTACCGACTATTTTTAGTTTTTTGGTTTTTCCTTTAGGCTTTTGTTTTCGCTTCTTTTTGGTTTCTATTTTTTGTAGATAAATTTTTTTTTTTTTGGTTTTCCTTTATTTTTTTTTTTCGTTTTTGTGTTTCCAGTGCAGGTCTTAAAACATGTTATTAACTTAACGGTACTTGCTGCTGTTGTTTGGCTTTCATAATTTATGTGTGAGCGCGGCAGGCGGTGCAATTCTTGTCGTAGTTGCTTGTTGTTTGTTGTTTGTTGTTGTTTTGCATGCCACGCCGCTAGATGGCGCATCGAACGCACCCCCATAATTAATTATGTAACCAACAAGCGCCCGCCCCTGTCGCCCCCACAAGCAACATAATCATGAAATTCTCGCAAAAATCTCTCCCACGACACCCCCTTATTAACAGCTGAAGCAGCGGCAGCTGTTGCCAGTGTTGCCAGTGCTGCCAGCGTTGTCAGTGTTGCAACTAATGAGCCAAGATTATCTCACAGCTGCCAGAGGCAACGGCCTAAAGGAAAAGCCTGACAAAGTATTTTTTGTCTTCCTGCGGCTGGAAAA
Organism: Zaprionus lineosus; assembly: GCA_035044505.1. NCBI lineage: Eukaryota > Metazoa > Arthropoda > Insecta > Diptera > Drosophilidae > Zaprionus > Zaprionus lineosus. The sequence goes on along the minus strand of JAWNNX010000214.1, from coordinate 24,480 downwards.
CACAATCGGCAGTTAAGCAAGTGTTGGCCATTAAGCCAGACACATTTTCAGCTGCCTATAAAAAAAAGATGTACACACATACTTTCCTATACACACCCATAGTTGAGTGCGTGTGTGTGTTTGAGTTTTTCTTGTTATATATCAGAGAGTCAAGCTTTCGACACACATTTTCACTTTCATACAATTTTTGATTTATCAGATTAATGACAATCATAAAGACTCTTAACGATCGCTTGCATAACATAAAAGAGTCCAAAAAAAAAAAAAAAAAAAAAAAAATAAAATTGGGTGCATATAAAAGAGAATGTGGCATTGGGTATAAATTTTGGAAAAAAAATCTTCTCAATGCGTTTGCTTTGATGGCTGGTGAAAATTGTGTTTCGCAGCGTGATGTCCTATCTAACACCTACGATAGGCACACACTCGACACATATACACAATATCTTTGTTCCCGCCTAGGCTGGGATAGTTTGTTGCTCCATAAAGTCAAGTAGAAAGAAAACAAGCCTCACCTTTCCCAGGCGTCAACTTATTTCACACATTCAGCTAACCAGCGCGGCGCGGCCAAAACATTTCTTCTTATTGTTGTACAATGGCAGCCGCAACATTTCTAGCCAGCTGTTGCTTTAATTAAACTCTGTAAGACCTTACAAGCTAAGCAATTAATGCTTACGTACACAACATCTACTGGAAACACAAAACAACAAAAACAAAAAAAAAAACAAAAACAGAAAACAGAAAACAGATGCACAGAATCAGAGACATGGGGCATGTGGTATGTGGCATGCGGCCGACAGCAGGCAGCAGTAACACAATGTTCCGTTTGCCATGTCTTGGACGGCATCCCGTTTAATATGCAACCAATAAAATGCACAACAGGAATTACATAAATTACGCGTAACCTGAAATTAGTTTGCCTAATTAACATTTTTGCTAATTCTTTGCTTTTCTGGTCATTCTCATTCTCATCCTCTTTCTCTTCCTCTTCTTCCTCTTCCTCTCTTAGGCACAATGTTTCTACGCCGTTGCACTTTTCTGCTGTTGCTCTGCCTAATTGCGAGTAGCACCAACGCCGCACGAAAAACAAAACGTCCTGTCAAACCGGCCAAGCAGACAATACCACGCACCAATGTGACGCCAGCGCCTGCAGCATTAGCTGCCACAACAAGCGGCAACAACAACAGCCCCAGCACAAGCAGTAGCAGCAGCAGCAGCTCGACGACAACAACAGCAGCCAGTGAACAAAGCCTAGACTCTGCACTGCCATTGACCGGCAGCACCAACAGCGCCGTCAGCAACGGGGAGTTGCCCAAACCATTGCTGCCACAAAATGATGCACCACTTGAGTCCAAGACTGACAAGTCAAGCGATTCGGACGAGGAATGCGATCCAGATATGATTGGCTTCGAAATAATTACCGGGTAAGTGTCATAACAACGAACAACCAGAAATCAACGTCCGTCCATAAAAGTCCGACAATAAACGAGACCCAGAAATATTTTCAAATATTTTCACTTTCATTTGGCCACCAATTGGGTTTGCGGCAAGTTAGAAGAACAAGCGAGTTCCTATTAAAGTTAGAAGAATGAAGAGAAAAAAAAAAAACCTAAAGTCTCACCTCTCAGCCAATTAAGCGATTTGCATAGAATCGACCTCTTAACGGTAGTACCGTGAAGCAGGCATTGGGGAACCAACTGCTAATTGGCTTACAAATGCAAATTGGGTGTCTGTGTGTACTCAATGTGGGCGTGGCACGTGGGCGAAACGAGGGCTGTCTAATCGTATGGTTTGTTGTGATGTCAGGCAATAACGAGGCGCCGAAAGCAGCCGTCTAATGATTTTCAACGTTTGCCCAGCAAGTTCGTTGCCTCAGTCTTTTGTTTAGCCGCTTATGCGGGGGCCCCGCATGACGTTATATTTGTGGATAATGCGATTAGGCGTTACTTTCATTTTTGTTTTCATAATAATTAACAACACTTCGGTCTCTAGGAACACATAGAAACCATTGAATTAATGAATGACAAAACAAAAACAAATCACCACAGACTAGACCAATAGAAGCACTCACGATGAAAGAGAAACTCTTAATCATAATCTCTCAAAATGTAGGGTATATATATGTATATGTATATAATCGATATATGTGTAGTATTTATTTACACTCCGTAGCGAAAACAAAAACCCGTTGACCCATTAATATCTATTTCAAGTTTCAATCTCCTAAATCTTTATTTATTTTTTTTGGTGCTTTATAGCTACGTATTGTCGGCGCCCTCGAAAATGCTGGATACACTGCCCGGCACACTGATGCTTACGGACTGTTTGGAGGCATGTCAGAGCAATGAATCCTGCAGCTCTGTCAACTATGAAACCGGCTTATGTGTGCTTTTCAAGACGACTGCCGATAAATTGCCAGGTGAGTTAGAAAGTGTGAGAATTTCGAGACGAGTCAAGTTGCAACTTCTACTATCCGCGGTGCAGCTGCCCGTTGCAGGTTGCAACTGTTGCCGTTGTTGCCGTTGTTGCCGCTGTTGCCGCTGTTACTGCCGTTTTGTGTGCCAAAGAAAGTTCAATAATTTAGTTGGCCACTCATTCATTCAATTACTGAGTTCTAGTTCATGGTGGCCGGCCATGGCGCATAAATCACCAGCAGTTGCCGCGGCGAAACACGCCTTTGCTTTTACGCATGATTTGGCAGACAAACAGACAGGCAGACAGACAGACAGGCAGGCAGACAGACAGACAGACAGACAGAGCGACGACGATGACGACGGGTAACGGCTCCAAAGTTGGCCCGGGCCCAGGAAAACTAGATTTTGCCTATTCTGCAAACTGGCTTTTGGCATTGGCGTTGCGGTAACGCATAATTTCAGCCTGACTTGTCGCTGTTGTTGCATTTGCAGTTGTCGCTGCCGTTGCCGTTGCCGTTGCCGTTGCCCATGTTGTCGTCGTCGTTGTTGTTGCTGCTGTTGCCGTTGCTCTTGGAGTGGATATTGGTAGCTGCTGTTGCTGCGTTTCTTAACGCCTGTTACTTTGTAGTGAAGGGGCGTGTGCGTAAAACGCATCGTACGCACAACACGCACCACTCACCACTCACCACTCACCACTTACCACTTACCACTCACCACTCGCCACTAACCACTCAAAATACCGTTAAGCGTATGTGTGGGTTTTCAATTTGGTTTTGGATCTTTTCGCAGGTTCACTTTCACGCTCACAGTTTCCGGTTTTCACGATCTACGCACAGAAATCGTGTTTGGGCGTACGTCCTTGCTCCAAGGCCTGGTGCATTGATCGCGTTCAAGGTTACCGCCTGCCCGAACATGTCAAATCTAGTCAGACCGTCTTGTCGCGCCGCGACTGCTTGGAGCTCTGCCTGGGCGAAACGGAGTTTACATGCCGGTGAGTAAAGTAGTTTGAAGATGCAGCCAGGACGCAGCCAACAGCTACCGTTGATGTTGCTGTTATTGTTGTTGCCGTTGCTGTTGCTGTTGTTGTTGTGCTTTTTGTAATTACGATTGCGCAATACGTGCGATCAAGTGTACAAGTGAACAAGTGTTCAACTTGATCCAGATCCAGTGCGAAAAGATATCTTGTTTCGCGACATAATGCATTAAACTGGTTCACACATGAAAACAGTAAAAAACCGATACTAAATGTGGCTAATGAAGCCGTCACAATGATTTACTCTTCGCCAAGCCGCAAAGACGAGCCGTAACATTGTAAGCCATATTTAAGATGCGATACGATAATCTTTGGAACTAGTTCCCGTACTGGGATATGTTTAAAGTAGCTTCCTTAGAGTTTGGAGTCTCTTCAACTGTCCTTTTCTAGGACCACTAACCCATTTAGCTTGCTCCTTCCTAAACATTTCACCTAATGCTATATCTTTCATTCTCTCTCTTCCCCCTACACTACACGTCTGTACACTCCTACACCTTCAACTTTTTCTTACTATGCCAAATGCGTACACCTCTGCCGCTTATAATTCTTGCCCTGCGCAGCTCGGCCAACTTCTATCGCCACTCCGGACTGTGTGAGCTCTCGGACATGGATCGCATCACATTGTCGGCGGGCAACAGTGTTGAGGCCTATGACGGTGCCGATTATCTGGAGAACAACTGCGCCGAGGAGCCAAGCAAACTGTGCGAATTCAAGCGCATTGCGGGAAAAATAATGAAGACCGTGGACTCCGTTTACCAGGACATTAACACCATTGATGAGTGTCGCGATCTGTGCCTGAACTCACCGTACAGGTAAAGCTTCCGCATTTTGCGCACAAACGTTTGGTTCTCACAGTTCCACTCTGACAGATGCCACTCGTACGACTACAATGATACTGGCGACATGGTTTGCCGTCTGTCGCATCACAGTCGCGCCACGTTGACTGATGTGATGGATCCCTATCTGGATGTGCCCGAGGCAGCCACCTACGAGCTGTCCGCCTGCTACAATGTGTCTATAGAATGCCGTTCCGGTGAGATGATCACCAAGATACGCACATCCAAGCTCTTCGATGGCAAGGTATATGCCAAGGGGGCACCCAAATCTTGTGCCGTAAATGTCAACAACTCACTGGAGTTTGACTTCCGCATGGGCTATAACGATCTTGAATGCAATGTGCGCCAGAGCGCCTATGGTCGCTATATGAATGATATTGTCATCCAGCATCATGATATGATTGTCACCTCCTCCGATCTTGGCCTGGCTGTCAGCTGTCAATACGATTTGACCAACAAGACGGTCCTGAATGATGTGGACTTGGGTGTCACCGGCGAGATCGAATCATCGCTAAGCGAGGAGATTACCATCGATTCACCCAACGTCATTATGAAGATCACATCACGCGATGGCAGCGACATGAAACGTATAGCCGAGGTTGGTGATCCGCTCGCGCTCCGTTTCGAGATCGTTGAACAGAACAGTCCATATGAGATCTTTGTACGTGAACTCGTCGCCATGGATGGCTCGGACAGTGCCGAGATTACTTTGATCGATGCTAATGGCTGTCCCACCGATCAATACATTATGGGCACCATACAGAAGCTGTCACATAACCGCAAGGTTCTCCTCTCCCAGTTCGATGCCTTTAAATTTCCATCCAGCGAAGTGGTTCAGTTCCGTGCCCTGGTAACGCCCTGCATTCCACGCTGTGAGCCTGTCATTTGCGATAGTGAGGATGGCGCCAGCGGCGAGCTTAAGTCGCTCGTCTCATTTGGACGCAGGAAACGATCAGTGGTGAATGGCACCGATGGTGGTAAGTGTGGCAGTCCAGCAGCTGTCTAACTTCTAACTTCTGGTTTCTGGTTTGGGGCTTGAGGCTTGCGGCTTGTGGCTTGTGGCCACCAGCTACTGACTGCAGGCTTTAAGTTTCAGGCTTCAGGCTTCTGGCTTCTGGCCATAGCTCATTACGTTACTAACTGCTTGTAAATTCACAGCCGAGTTCATGGTCAGCACACGCCAGCAGCGCCAGCGTCGAGATGTTGGCCCAGCCCCAACCGATGATAACATACTGCTCGTGCAGTCCATACAAATCACAGACAAGTTTGGCTTCCAGGCGGAGGATCGCAGCGATGCCAACATCAACGAATCCGAGCCCCATGAGAAGGCCTACGCGGGCGTTGCTCAGGACAAGCTCACTTGTCTTAATGGCTATGGTAAGTCTGTTTCCTCTGTGAAAATGCCCAATCAAGAGCGAATCAAAGCAACAAATGTTGCTCCTGCTCCTTGTCCCCCTCTCCCTTTGTCCCCTTTATCCACTCCGCCCTTGACACCCCATCCATACGCTTCACCCTTGGATCACTGATTTGCATAGACAAGACGGGGTACATTGTTTGCGTCGTGCTGCCGTCGCCGCTGCGCACCAGCGGGTGGCTGTTGGATTCTCTGCTGAGGATGTGGATGTGGATGCGTTTGGAGCTACGGACAGCTGTTGCCCGTTTCCTGATGCCAGTTGCCTTCTGTCTACTGGCTACCTGATGATTCGTGAGCCAAAGACTTGTTCGAGCCATTGTTGCTTTGCTCGCTAATTTTGATAATGAATCAATTTTTCATCATTGCCACTGAAGACCGCATGAGAAATAAATTGGATTCTCTGGCGGTGGCTCATGTCCAAAACGTGTACCGATCCAGCAGGCCGCCAAGAAGTTATGATGCAAATGCAAATGCAAATGCTACCGCTGCGATGGATGGAGCATCTCTTGAAGCGGCTGTGTCGTCGCATCGCCGGCTCACGACCAGGTCACTAGTTCAATGTGATGTTCCTCGCCAGCTGTGCAGGATGAGCTGCTGCCTCTCTGCATTTCTGCACGCCTCAAAATCATGCGGCGCGAACAGTGTGCACCGCTCCCCGCTCCCTACCCTCTGCTCACTGCTCGCCGGTTCCCGTTTCCCGAGCCACGAGCTGGTCTTGCGCCCAAGCATGTGTCATTGGTTTGTGGAGCAATTGCCATGCGCATTGGCTATGGAGCATTATAACAAAATGCAGCGTTGAAGCGTTAAATTTACAGCTTGTTAGACGGCAGCAACTCCAGCTGCCGGCTAAGTTCATTTGGTCCCAGATGTAGCCACAGCAGCCGCAGCAGCCACATCAATTTCTGTTGCAATTACGCGCTGCACACCAAAGCCAAGCGCGCCGATCTCATTGCCCGCAATTAGAGCAACGGTTTTCTCCTCACAGCCTAAGCTCATTTGCCACACACATTGAGGATCCAGATCGGGAACGAGAACGAGAACGAGAATGACCATGCGAATGAGAGCGAGAGCCGGGTAATGCATATAAATGCGTGTGGCATGTGGCAATCAATCTAGCGGCCTGCGGCCAATGGCCAGTTACCAGTTACCAGTTGCCAGTTGCCAGTTGCCAGTTACCAGTTGCCACTTACCACACTCCGTAATTTATACAAATTTATTTGAATTATGCATTTTTTCATAACTCCAATTAAACGGATTAGGCGGTAGCCTTTTTCCACCATCATAATAATTAAAGTCATGATCTTAAACTGGACAATTTCCAAGCCTGCATCATTTTTGCTATGGATTAAGTTGCATTTAGCTTTGCCTTTCGGTGTATATCTCCCTCCCCCCTCTCCCTCCTTATATATATATAGCCCCCTCTATGAGGCCATTTTCAGTTTAGAAAACTTCTTGTCTAGGTCAAACAGTTTTAATACCTAATTTTCACTATAATATCCGCCACTTAATAGCTCAGATTATGGATTTAAATTGTTTTCTGCGTGCTTCACTTTCCGTTAATATATTATTTCCTTTTATGTGCTCCTCAATTTTCCAAAAGGAAATTAACTCTCATAGTCCCCTATGAGTAAACGTGGAGACTTTTTCAATTTACCTCTTGTAATTGTTGTAGGGAGCGAGGAATGTGTACCATCGATTAATCTTATACTTATCTCAGCTATTATTTGTATATAAGTCTTATACTAGTATAAGAGTGATATCTTTATGCCAATCCCTCAGTAGAGACTTTAAAATGTTATTTCCCAATTTCTTCATTTTTAGCAAGAGAATTTTCCCTTATTTAAAATATTTTTTGCTTTTCAAATTTTTGCCACAAAATTTCAAATTAATTAAATTTTTTTTGTTTGATTAAATGTAATCACTTTTCAGCAATCCTTAAAGAAATACTAAGGCTTTTTCAATTCCAATAAATTTATTCCTGCCACAAGTCTAAGGAATCTCTCTCTGTTTGCTCATGAGATGCGCCTCATTAAATGTGATCTAATTGAAGAACGATCTTAATGTAGAGTCCAAGCCACCCATTCACTTTCCCCTTTGCCCGCTAAGCGTGTCCCTTCCGTTCCGTGGAACTCCTTCACTTTCTAAATGAAAACATCGAGTCACTTCTTCAATATGCCCAATCAGTTATCGCTTCGCTTTCATCTCTCGCATGCACATGCACATCCGATCTGTGGACTGGTTCCCATGGCATTATATTGTTACATGTGTATATATGTATATGTATATATGGTGGAGGATCCAGAAGACATAACGCAATGGCTTTGTGTCCATTGTTCTTCTCTGACTGCTGATTATTTGTTGTTTTTATGTTTTATTCTCAAATTGTTTACCATTTGATTGCTTTTGTGGTGGGTGCCCCCCCAAGTTCAAGGGGTTTACCGTTTATTGTAATTGTAATAATTTCGTGTACACATTTGTTGCTGTTGTTATGATTGTTGTTGTTGTTGTTCATTGTGTCTACGCACGGTCAGACGAAATGACAGACAGACAGACGGAGGGAGAGAGATAAAAGGTAAGCCAAACACATAAATAAAAGCTCAAGTGCGTGCACTTTGTTATTGAAACTCTCGTTAAAGTCATTGCCAACGGACCACGACAACGATGACGACCACGACAACAGCAACAGCAGCAGCAACAACAACAACAGCAGGGCATAACAATAAAAACAAAAGCAACATCAATGGCAAGTTTGTTGCATGAGTTAGTTTTTGGTTGTTTGTTGATTTTAAGCCGGCGGCGCTTACTTTTTATGGGCATTTGATGTACAACAACATCTACAACTGCAGCAACAACTGCAGCAACAACAGCAACAACAACAACAACAACAGGAACAACATGCATACGTACATTGTAATCTGTGATCGTCATCAGCAACGACATCGTCTCGGTTGCTCCTAAATTCTGATTTCGTGAACTGAAAGACAACGCGCATGCGAATGAAACCCCACACTCCGAAGCTCCACACTCCGAATTTTCGAAACTCCGAGAGTCCGAAACTCTGAAGAACTGAAACCTCAATGTTTTTCAATCTTTTGAGTACTAAAACGCTCTTCTCCATGGACTTTGGCGGCACTTTCACCCGATTTCTACCACTGGCCAGTCGCTTGTTGTCGGTTCTCCCGTCTTCGACTCTTGCGCCGAGTTGCCAGTTGCCAGTTGCCAGTTGCCAGTTGCCAGTTGCCAGTTGCCAGTTGCCAGTTGCGAGTTGCCGGTTGCCAGTTGCCAGTTGCCAGTTGCGGCTTATTTATGTATGTATGTGGCATGTTGCACTTTTGAGAATCCAAGTGAAGTAGCTTAGCATGAAAAGTGAAGATCGCCTTGGTGGTGGTGGTGGTGGTGGTGGTGGTGCACCTTCATGCCCAAACCAAAAATATGCAACTCATGTTTTAAATTGTCGCTGCTGCTGCTGCTTCTTTTTTTATTTTTGTTGCTGTTTTTGTTGTTGTTACTTTTTTTTTTGTTTATCTTTAACTTGTTGCTGTCAAAGTTGGTCACTTGGTCGGCTGGCCGGCTGGCCGGCTGGTCGTTTGGTCGCTTGGTCGTTTGGTCGGTTGGGTTGTTTATGTGGTAGCCTCCAGTGATTGGTGTTGCCCAGCTCTAAGCTGGACAAAGTGGGTCAAGTGCCTTCCACTTTTGTTTTTCTTTGATAACTTGGTCGATAGTTTGTTTCCTTCTTGTTCTTGTTGCTCATTAACACACTCTCTCTTTTCCGCGCGCGCTCTCCTCCTCCTCCCACCCTTGGCCATCTCTCGCTCTCTTTCCCGTTTTGATAAGCATGCAATTAATTCATATTTTTTTCAATTTTTTTCTATTTTTTTTTTTCATTTCATTTAATAGGCTTGATATTTGCCGGTTCGCTCTTCCTGCTCGCCCAATTGAGCATCTTCGGCATTTGGAAGACGGTACAGCGTCGCACACGCAAGGAACGCTATCTCTATCAACAGGATCCCACGCCCACTATTGCATACGGTGCGCCCACCATCCTGTATGGACCACCACCAACATCATCGGCAGCATCTGTCGCCGCCGCCGCGTCGCATATGAGCAGCGCCAAGGATACGCTGAGCAAACTCTACGACAGCGGCATCAATGGACGCTACGGGCAGCAGTTCTAGGACGAGGACTAGAATGCACACCCGATAGCTCTCACAATTAGCTGGGAACAAACGCAATATGCCTCGAAAGCTTCAAAAGATTCGATGAGACTTGAATAGCACATATTCGCATATAAGCAGCGATGCGATGAGAAATCATTTGAAAATTTTAGTATAATTTATCAGCGTAAATGAACCTAATTTAAGACTACATTTAATTTAATTTAATTTAACAGAAAAGGAAAAAGAAACAGAAAAAGGAAAAACAATCAGAATTCAAAAATGAAAAAGAAAATGAGAAAAGGAAAAAATCAAAGCAATGCGCGCTTTTAAATGCACTGGATACACTCTCTTCCAGCATCTTAAAACCGCGCATTGAAAATCATCAGAAAATTTGTAGCTAATTAATTTTCTTGGCATCATCAGTTTTTCTCTTCTTAGCGCAACTCTCGATTAAAAAAGAAGAGTTCAGAGTAAAGCAATGAAACGAGAACTAGGCTAATTTTGTGTGTAGTGAAAAATCTCTAAACTAAGTCTAAGTCTAAAGCTATGGCAATTCATGTGCATTTATAACTTTTATCTATAAAAAAAATATTTTTTTAAAGCTTATTTAATGCTTCGAGCGGCTTTATTGGGGATCACAGCCAAAAGAGAGAAAAGATTTTCCCGCAGATTTGCCAAATAATTTTGTATCAAAATATTTGTGCGAAATTTTTTTGCGCACTCGACTGTCCGACCCTCAAAATTCTCGAGTAACTAACTATTTATTGTACTATTCGTAACTATACATACTATACATACATATATATTTATTGCTAATTTATTATTTATTTGCCTATATATTTATATTTATTGCCGAAACGCGAAGAGGTGCTAAGTTTTAGGTGCTTAGAACGGGCTACACATGCAGCGATCAGCATTGAAGGCTAAACCTTAAGGACTTTAGTTTTAACGAGTATCCAATCCATTCATATGCATAATTATTTTTCTAAACAAATTGTACTGACTAAGTAAATGGAATAAACTATACACAATAATAATAAACTCTTTAAACATCTATATAACAATAAAAAAACAAACCTTTCTTTTTTTATATCATGGGAAAATCATAGACGGTCAGCTTTTAGTTTTGCAGTCGGCTTAAAGGAAAAACGAATAAAATAAAAAATACCCTGTAATTGTGGGTAGAATGAATAAAGCTTCTTTTCCTGGAAGAAATAGTTTTTACTTCGCAACAAACTAAATATTTTAAATATATTTTAATTCATTCAGACTCCATAGATGATCTTTAAAGATCTTCGAAAGAGTTTTTTGAATAGCTTCACTCACATGGCCCCAAAGCCACTAGGTTCTTCAGGTAGTCGGAATTTCATTGAAAAGTAAAAAAAAAAAGTAAGTACTCGACTTATGAATAAACTGAATAAATACAGGCACTATTCATACAAGCATTCATCTGCTCACAGAAAGGATAAATAACAGTTAATAATATAAAGAAAATATGAATTTTTTACTACCAGCACTTAACTTAATATTAATATAAAATAATAATAATATACCAATCTTTTGAATCAGAGATCTAAGCCGGCAGAAATAATTGCTTCGGAACATCATAAATTAATATACACATAATTATACATTAATTTTCACATGGTAATAAATTTAACAATTTTTAAGATTTTATAATTTAATTAAATTCAATTTAAAATTTAGTCCTGGCATTCAAACAACTTCTGACTTAGAACTATGAAAGCTCCAACCAGTGACTAATGACGAGCTCATAGAATAAGTCCAATGAATAAATTCATTTCAATAAATAAGCTAAACACTCGTAAATAATATAACTGTGAATAAAATAAAAAAAAAAAAAAAATAAAAAAATACAATTTAACTAATAATTTAATTACATATTTTAAAATTTAATAATGGTCGGTATATTTGATCCAAAATTCAAGTTCGATCAGAGTTCATCTTCATTTATAAATGAATCATTCATTTCATTCGCTTACAAATAATTAGCTACAAGCAGGCAACAATGAACGTGGCACAGGTAATAAACTTGTAACGAGTTCAGGAAAAACATATCCCGCAGCTATCGATTATTGTGTAAACAATCGATTAAAGTTCCTCCAAAGAGCCCAACAATGTACCAATAAAAGTTATTCCCACGAGTCTAACGGATGACAAATGAGTTTATTGGACTTTGGGAGCTCCAAAATATATTCCAACCTCATGCGGCAAGGGGAGGGCGGGGCAAGAAAGTATTTGAGTTAGGAAATCAGTTGCCACTTGTGGCAAGTGGCTGAAGCGTTGACTGAAACATGACAATTGATCATTTAAACCAAATTGATTGATTGCCAGCTTGAAGACAGTAGCGGCCCTACAATTGACGCTAAGAGGTAACTCACCTGCTCATTAGCGAGTGCCGCACGGCCCGCCAAGTTTGTTGTTTGTCAAGGTGTTTAAGCCTGATGTATGACAAGTACGTTCGCAGCTTAAGTGAATTGCTGAAATGGCAGCAAATTACAATAATTTCACGGCTCTGTGGATATAGAGGCGCACTTCATCACAGAACTAACAGAACTGCCATATCACACACACACACACACACACGCACGCAGGTACAGGTGGGTGAGAGGAAGCGAAGCTGAAACAAAGAATACACACAAGCAAAGGGGATGGGGAAGGGGAAGGGGGGAGGTCCCGCAGAAAAGATGCTACTTTGAGACTAAGTGTTAATCAAATTATGAGCCACAACAAGAAGTTTACCGAGGCGTTTTACGATCTCTTTAACGCTTCAGCTACGCACGCCATTAACTCAGGCAGGAGGAGGAGCCAAGATCGGGTGTATGATCAAAATTTTAGACTTGGCATCACTTAGAGATACGTCGGCGGCATCCATAAATCATGCGCATCAATGGCATGTGCGAAAAGACAAGCTAAAGAGACGCGTGCCGCAGCACTAAATGAAGACATCCACCCGAAAGACTGGAGACCAGAGTAAAGAGCGGGAAGCGGGTAGCGGGTAGCGGAGAGGACAGACCGATAGACCCGAGATCTGAGACCATGTCCAAATAGGTGCCAAGATGCATGTGCGTCGTGCGTTGGCTTGAATAAAACGCCCCTATTAAAAAAGCATCAGAGCTCGTCGCACGTTGACAATTTATATGGGAGTCGAGGCGAAGACGTATTTGGTGCTGGACCAGGTTTTGTATAGAGTCGGGTCTATGGCATGGCTGACGCTTGTCGCTGCTTGGGGTATATATAGATGAGTGCGGCATGTGGCACTCAGAGAACGACTGCACGATGTGGCCAAGTGTGGGCATTAACGCTGACAGCTATGCAAATACCAGGCCATTAAGTCTTTGTCATTTAGCAATGTCTTTTAATTAGCGGTTCGGCCAATGTCAGAGGCCTGGCCATTTGCGATTCATCCAGGTCTGGCTTTCTAAATACAATAGCCTAGTAACGCCCACACCCACACCCGCACACACGCCTAATCTCACACAGAGATACTCGTTGACACTCTGACCATTTGACAAACGTTTGCTCGCATTTGGCCCACATCGCTGCATAAAGCTAAGAGCATTGAACACCCTCACGCTTTATGGCCATTTGCATTTGCATTTAAATGCTTTTGACGGAGCTGATTTTGTTGCATCGCTTCCTTAGCATCCGCTAGTGTTGCTTCTTCTTCTCCTTTTCTCCTTCTTCTGCTTTTCTCAATCTCGTCTTCTTCCTTTGGCCATGTTGGCTGCATCACGATTTTTTTGGCCGCCTGTTGCTTTCCTCCAGAGGTCTTTTTCTCAGACTATGTTTGTTTACAGCTGCTCGCATTGATTGAAAAATTATGCACTTGCCATGGCGATGGGCAATGCCAAATGCCAAACGCCAAACGGCGAACGCCAAACGCCAAACTCCAAACGCTAAAAAAGACCAACAGTGAAATTTCAAAAATCCAGCACACCGAACCTTATATGCCCCATCTGGCATAGATACATATAGAGTATCAATCCCAGGGAAGAACAAAGGGCCAAAAATAATTCCATTCCCAAGCGTCCGTCCACATTTGATTGCGGCCCACAGGATGGGCAGTCATAAGGTATCCTTCATGGATGTAGAAATTAATTAAGAGTCCACTTCGATGGCTACCCTGATTCAACTTCCTTAGCTAAAACTGATCTCAGTAATAAACTTAAGCCATAAATCATAATCATTATCCAGGGAGCATTGTTCAATCATGGCTTCCACGGGCATCTACCAGTCAATCAAACACTTCACTTAATACGCGTCTTTCGACTGCCAAACCTGTTAAAGGTGACCGAAAGCCGAAAGGTCAGCCGCTGCCCACTTAGCAAGCCAACAAATTGTTGCCAGATCGTAAGTTTAGAGCAGCTAATTTAAAGAGCTTCAACAATGTTGCCAGATCTTCGGCTTATGAGGAATCAAAAGCCACTGACTTAATGAGCTAAAATATTGTTGACAGCCAACTTGGTACCTAACTAGGCTCTAAGATGTTGCCAGATCAATTAAGAGTTCTAGGCCATAATTAAAGTTAAGGAAATGCAAATTTGACTACTAAGCCAGAGTTGCCAGATCGATAAGTTAACTCAGTCAACTGAAAGTCAAGTATTGGCAGTACAGTGAACCAATTTTAAAGAGGTAAAATTTCAATCAATCCGAAAACTTCATCACAAGTGTAAAGGCCGCCAGATCAACTTAAGTAATCTGGCATTTAAATGGCTGCCAGATCAATAAATGTATTGCCATTGCCAAGCCGCTTGCCAATTGCCTGAGACCCAAGGGTAAGTGTATCTCTGAGCCGATAATAGCTGGAATTTTAGCACTTCGAACGAGAAAAAGAAAAAAATGTACGTTTTCCTCTTTAAGCAGCCTGAAAGCGAGGACGGACTGCTTACTTTTCTTTTCGCCAGCTTGTCCTGCTCATTAGCAAACCAGGCAGCAATCCAGGCAGCGGTGTCTTTTTGCCACAGACACCGCACGGACCAACGGCCAATGGAAGCTCTGGCGACAGCTGTTAGCCAGTTTTCACCTAATTAAGCAAACAAACGTGTGGGAAATCGTCTATGTTTCCCCCATAGCCGATAACTTTCGCCCGGTTGCCGCTTTTAGCCGATTCTACCGCTGGGCTGGGCTGGGCTGAGCTGGGCTGGGCTGGGCTGGGCTGGGTCGGCAAAACTAATTGCCTCGAACATGGAGCTAAATAGCCCAAAGAATGCATCCGAAACATTTGTCTCTAATTGCAGCATTGCCCAATTGGGCAGACCAAATTAAATTAAATGCAGCCCAGGCCAAGAGAGGCCTACCCAAGGAAATCGGCAACGGGAAATGGCAAACTGGACAGGGACCAATGAGCAGCGGACAGAGGGCAGCAGATGGAGGGCAGCAGCGAGCGGGCAGCGGGCAGAGAGCTCCAAGCTATAGTCTGTGGGCAACGAGGAATGAGCAACGCGCAACGCGCAATGTGCAACAACAGCCAACGGCAGCCGCATCAGCAGCAAAAAAAAAACATCAAAAGCACGAACAACAACACCAACAACAATCTTAAGAACACACAAAAGCAATAACAACAGGAACAACAGAAACTACAACAACAACAACAACAATTTGCGCAAAAATACAAATTGGAACATTTGTAGAAGCTCCGCGCAGGCGCAACGCTGTGAGAATTTATGGCCCTGCCGGGGTCACTGCCTACAGTGGGATAACATCTGTTGACGCGTCGTGCCCGCAATGCGCATGCAAGGCGCACCAGCAAAGGACATTGACCAGGCTAGGCCACTGGAGATCAGCCAGCCAAACGGCATCCAAACGGACAGACAGACAAACCGTTGGGAGGCTGTGCAGCACCAAAGAAGAAGAAAACCATTAGAAATTGTAAAATGGTTCAGTTTGAGGCTTCGTGTTAGCAATGAGAGAAATGATCGGGGGGAGGGGAAAATCTGTTAAGAGTTGAAAGAAATTTAACAAATTCTAATTTAAAGGATCACAAGCAGCGATTATCCTTTTGTCTTCAAGCAAAAAGCGTGGTATATAAATTTTGCCTAAAATCAAAAATATTCTGGTCTAATTTTCTAAAATCTATGAGTTCAAAGGATGTGCTGACATCATCCTGGTCAAGCAATAATGAGTTGGTGGAGAAAAAAATAAAAATTTAAATTTAAGTAAATAATAAATTTTTAAGAATGTTAATTTTAAAATTTTTTTAATACAAGATAATTATTATTCTTGTAGTCCTTAAGTGTATTAAGAAGTTTTAATAAAATTAAAGAGAAGTCGATAATTGAGTTAAAAATAATTAAACTTATAAAATAATAAAAAAATAAAGCTATAGATTTAATTATTTTTTAGGCAACAAATAAATTTATAAATTATATTTTAAATATAATAAAAACAAAAAAAATCAATATGAACCATCAGACTTTCTATAAAAATTTGAAAATTTTTTAATTTTTTCTGAAGAAGCTATTTTGATATATATCAAGTGGGAATAAAATATGCAATAACATTTTTAAAATTATAATAAAATTGAATAAAAAAAATTTAAATAATTTATCAACTATCAACTGAATTTAAAGGTAGAAAAAATATTAATTTATATAAATAAAGCCCTTGCTTTATCTTCTGAAATCCATATAAAAAATTCATGTAAATTCATCCAAGGTAAAAATATTTTTTTTTTAATGCTAATTTAATTATTAATAATTCTAGTTAATTTTTAAAAATAAATTAATAATGAAATCATCAGACATTTTTCTATGAAAGTCAATGCCATCTCCACGCACTTTTTCTGTCCACTTTTAATTCCCTGACATTTTCCCACTATACACTCCCCGAAGCTTTCCCATCCTGCATAACCCCAAAGATACACCTTACCCCGCGTAATCCCTAACATACCGTTAGTCCCATATAACCCCGAACATACCCTGTAGAGGCAGCCAGAGATCTTAATAGATCAAGTTAAAGGCTTCTTTGCTACTAAAACAATTTTGAATGGGAAATTCTTGATTGCAATTTTTGGTTGGATCCTCAGTCCTGAACTGAGGTACTTCCGTTCGCGGGTCTCTGGGTCTTTAAGGGGCCATAGGTGAGTGTGGTGGGGGCGGTGCGGTGCGGTGCGGGGGTTGCGATGAGTGCGGCTGCGTATTCAATTTTGGCCATTGCCTGGGATCTTCCTCTGCTGGTTGAGGGCGTGCGTGAAAATTGCTTGGCTGCACAAGGAAGGCCGCTGGCTGCTGGATGGCTTTTACTCTCTCACGATAGCGCAAGAGCCACATGGATGCATCTATTGGCCGGCAGGGTCTTCTAGGCATTTGTATGGGTATGGGTGTGGGTATGGGTATGGGTATGAGTATGGGGATGGGTATGGGTATGGGTATGGGTATGGGTTCAGGACAACAATCGCAGTAAGTGATTACGTAACCGAAGCATTGTTCTTTTGAGCTGAGCTGCGTTTTTATTTCATTGAACAACGCAACGCAGAGGAAGGAGTCGTCCGCGCAGCGCATCCAGAGTTGCAGGCTTATCAGCATCAGGCCAAACGGTGCAAGGAAGCGGCAGCCAGAGAAAAAATAATTTATTCACAGCCATTATGCGCTGCGAATTTATGCCACTTCCTGGTGGAACAACTACAAATAGCCATTTAAAATGCGATAAAAATAGCGCCAAGGGGCGCAAAAGCGAAATAAAAATAAAAACGCTACAGCGAAGATGCTGCCATAGACACACACACACACACACACACACATAGAGAGAGAGAGACAGCGACAGGGAGGGGTACATAGAAAACTGGGGCGTGGCCAGGGCGGCTGGTGGTTGGTGAGCCTCGATGGCAAAAGGCGGCGGCGTTGGCGCAATGACTGCCAAGCATGAAACCGTAAAATGGTTTTTCAATAAACAGGCCGCAGAGAATGTTGCACGTAGCACGTAGCTGGTGTGCAACTGATGCTGCTGCTGCTGCCGCTGCCGCTGCTGCTGCCTCAAACTGAACAATGCGACAAATATTTGAATATGTTAATTAGTTTAGGCAATGGTGCAAGGCTATAGCCAATGCTCTAGCCGTAACCGTTGCCACTGCCGCTGCCGTTGCCGTTGCAGTCGCAGTTGCGGTTGCAGTTGAAGTTGCAGTTGCAGTTTGTACGGTGGTAGTTGCTGTCTTTTGCTGTCTGTTGTTTGCTGGGCACGATCAGAGTTCTATCGCCGGACGTGCATCGGGGCAGTCTAATTTCATGTGTTGCCATCTTGTTAGGACAGTTAGGGGCAGTTAGTAGTGCAGCAAGAGCGTTTTGCATCTTCGCACCACAAGACTAACGAGCTCGAACGCCTGCAATATTCTGCCTCCTGCCTCCTGCCTCCTGCCTCCTGTTTGCATCATGTTCTCCACCATCATCCCAGCACCCCACCACCACCGCCATCCGCCTATCATACCCAAAAGCATGGCCGGCCTCGGCTACACTTGCCGACTGCGATTCATATTTACGAGTATGCCACATTCGAGTACCTGTACATATTTATGATTGGTATGCCGGCTCTTGGCCGGCCGCTTCTTGTAGCCGGCGGCTAGCGGGCCACACACATGCAACCGGGGCCCAATAAAGCTGCCAATGAGCCTGGCTAAAAACAACTGACAACTGACAGGCAGCAGCAGCCTTATAAAGTCACAGGCCAAGATCGGGCCAAGGCATTTTCCCCATTTGCACGCAAAGTAAAGGCAAAACGTAAAATGGAGATGCTACACCTGCATGTGAATGGGTGTGCTTGTATCTGTGTGAGTGTGTGAGTGTGTGTATTCATACATATAAATAAGTAATGCGACGCGTGGATGTGTGAGTGCGTTAAAACTTAGCGCGTGTTGCATATTCCTACGTGACACGAATGTCCACACCCAAAAATGTCAAGTTTGATTAAAGAGCACGATCCTCGTGCGTGTACCCATCGTAAGAAACACAGAAACACACACACATATCATATGAACTTAAGTAAAGCTTAAATATATAAAACTTTAATTAATTAACTCTTCAAGTAAAAATATTCCTATTCAAGCTTTAAACCTGCCAACCTTTAAATTACTCGCATTTAAAATATTGTCATATATTTCAATAAATAATTTAAGTTATTAAATATTCAAATTAAATTAAATATTTAATGTAACAAATTTCAAATAAATAAATTAATTAAATTGTATTTTTTAATATTTGCTAATTCGTGCGATTTAATTACATGCGATAGTTTGTACTTACCGAGAATCCAAGCACACAACCATCTCTAGCATGGACAATCACCTGTGGCATTCTTTGCGTGCTGACGTTGGTGCCGGTGCTGTAGGTGTTGCCCGGCACCAGCTGATGGCTTTGACAGCTACTTAATTGTACATTAAGTGCGCCCGCGCGCGCGGCGCACGTTCCTTGTCCAATTTTGGGCAACGGACAAACATTTTGACCGGCGCTTATCGTTCGCCCATAAATTTATTTACGTTGCTTTTTTTGTTGTGTTGTTGTTTTTGTTGTAATCGAAGCTGTGTAACTTTTGCCAAAAATTGCAAAGTTGGAGGTCCTAGGCCAATAACTTGGCATGACACGCAATGAAGTTGTTTGCCTTTGCCTGCAACGGCTTCAGCTACAACGCTCGGAATTTGCAGCTTTGTTAAAAAAAAACTTCAAATAACGGCACTTTTACACCATTGCACTTTGATTTTTACACGTGACATACGACGCAATTAAGAATACACGATACGCGTTGATTCCGCACATCTCAACTTAAGCGCATATTTTAGAACACATAATTGCATATTAAATAACACAAATACCACTTTTAATTAATTAAATCTTTCTAATTACCACTTAAAAAACAAAAAAAAAAAAAACACAAACACAAACCGCCTCGTTTTCGACCTTTCGCGACGACTTGAGAGCACCGTAATGGTTCTGATCCTAACTAAGCTTTGTATTGCCAACTTATCTTAGACAGCGTTGCCAATCACAGCGCACAATGCAGTACACTATAAATACAAATTTCTGTTTACATGTTTGCTTTTACATGTCAATATATATACACAAATATATATATATATTGATATAAAATTAAATTGATTTTGTGTTTTCTTTCGTATTATAGTGTTCAGTTAGTATTTGTTATTTGAATAGCAACAAGTTGATATTCACCTTCCCCGGCTAGACAGCGCTACCAGATCGCCAAAAACTGTTTGTTGGTATTATGTTCTTGTGTTTTGCGTGTTATTTATTTGGTTTGTGCATTTCTCCATTTTTAGTACTTTTTATAATAAAATACAACATTTTCTAGCACATTTTGGATGTGTATTACAGTGAAAGTGAAACCTGCGCCATAGACATTAGATATAATAGTTGAATTTATTTGTCTTTTTAAATTAAATTATATACCCCATTTGTTAATAACTATTTCGTGAACGTTTAATAGAAAAAAGTCTAAAAATGTGTGGTGGCTTTACCTGCTCGAAGAATGCGCTTATTGCGCTTAATATTTTGTATGTGGTAAGTGAAAACAACAACAAAGAGAACAACAACAGAGATTTTAAGACTGTAATCTGAAAACTACTCAAAACAATATGTACACATTTCAATTATCACAAATAAATTGGATTTATCGATTATTTTATATGTCTAACAAATTGTTTTTCCAACTATATAAATGCATTATTTTCATAGATGATTGGATTCTTGCTGATTGGCGTTGGTGTCTATGCACGGGCGGCCTCCATTGTGACGAATCTTCCAATTGTTGGTGGAATCTTGGCCTGCGGCGTAATTCTCATCTGCATATCCATGCTAGGCCTTGCTGGCGCTGTCAAGCATCATCAAGTGATGCTCTTCTTTGTATCCTTTCTACAAACACAATGCACAATGCACAACTTACACACACACATATGCATCCATCCATCCATACATACAAACGTACAGGCATACAAACATACAAACGCACGTGTAAGAAGCCACAACAAAGTGGATGCACGCATAAGTGAACCTTCTGTTAACGACAGGTTCTCAACCCAAAGCTGAAGGTCATCACATGTCGATGGGGGCGTACGTTTTGCTTTAAGTACATATTTCCGCACAATTGTTATACATGCACATAAACTGGCTACCGACGAGACATTAATATGCACAGTAAAGCTTCCAACACACGAACAGATTCCTTTGCTTATCGCAACTTACCGTTTTCCCCATTGGTCCAAAGCGACAAAACGAATGTAGTTCAACTTTGGAAAGGTTCACCTTCCGTCCGTAAACAAAAACAAAACGAAAACCTATCCAAATTTTCCGTTCAATTTATGCAGCTTTTACCGTACATACGTGTATATTTACTTGTTTGTTGGGCTTCATAGTGACGTAACACTCCGTATGATTCAAGTAACCTGGTCGGTGGGCACAGTGCCATTGACTCCCGGAACTTAAAATATTACGTCAGCCGAAGGCTATCAGGTTTCTGTGTACATCGATAACGAATCGTAGTCATTCATATTTGTTTACTTAGTGATAAGGTTTAATTTGAAGATTGGGTCATCCTTAACTCTTTTGGATTGCCTTGCGCAGTACATGATCATTCTGTTCATGTTGTTCCTCATTCAGTTCTCCATTGCGAGCTCCTGCCTGGCCGTTAATGCCGAGCAGCAGCAACAGTTTGCCGAGCAGGGCTGGAAGACGGTGCCGCCCAAGCTGCGCGAACAGGTGCAGGAAACGTTCCATTGCTGCGGCTTCAACGCCACCAGCAGCAGCATTCCTAATGGAGACGAACCGAGCTGTGAGCTGATCAACCGGGAATGCTGTGCCGACTCCAAGGATCCGCAATGCCAATGCGGACCGTGCGGACCCCTGCTGGAGGATAAGATTGACTATGCATTCAAGCTATGCGGTGGACTGGGCATCTTCTTCAGCTTCACCGAGGTAAGTCCTTGCAATGATTCGTCGGTACTCCAAATCTGTAATTTTTGCTATTGTATCTCCTCATGACATGCATTCAGTTTGTTGGTGTCTGGCTAACAGTGCGCTATCGCAATCAAAAGGATCCGCGTGGCTTGCCCAGCGCCTTCCTCTAAATTGCACACTAATCCCCAATAGAAATTCCCAAATTCTAGTCATTGGCGCTCGGCGCTCGTCTTGCCGTTGCGTCTCTCAAAAGACGTCAATGTCAATGTGCGAATTTCATAGCATGTTTATACATAACAAACAATCGTGGGTCTATCAACTCAACTCTTGTGGATGCACACACACTCGAACACTAACACACGCACACACACACAACATACACACACTTACCCGAATATATATATTTATAGAATGCATCTCAGCAAGTACATCTTATATACGATCATAGAGACATAATGCGTTAGGTCATACTTACATACACATACATATACATTCTTAGAATAGCATATATCTACGTATACCGACATATATCTACATATATATATATATACATATATATACATATATATACCAGATATAGCTAAATGTTAAATTCTTAAAAGAAAACAAAAAAAGAAGAGACATCAATCATCAAACTCAAGCAATCACGTGTTTCGAACTGAACATAAAACACATTTACATCAGATACATAATCTTCGCATACTCCATACATCCACTAACAATATCCTTGGCGACCTCAGAATCCTTAGAGAACTTAGGCTCGGCTATTGCATCTATGGTGAGACTTAACTCTGTACATTTTATATTTTTGGGTTTTATTTACGATATACGTTTTACGTTTTACGATTTACGATTTACGATTTACGATTTTTAATTTTCATTTTTTTCTGTCTCTCAGTTGATTGATTTTATTTGGTAATAAATTCCCGTTATTTTTTTATTTTGCACAGGTTTTGGCTGTTTTCCTCGCACGTCGCTATCGCAATCAGCACGATCCCCACTACTTGCCCGCCCGTGCCATCTTTCCGCACGACTATCTGTACTAGGCGACTACCGGGCATCATTACGATGGAGCTACAAGGATCAAAGAGCCATTGGCGCAGGGCAATTGTTTAGTCAAAGGGACGAAGGCTGATTTTATTTCATTACTTAGGATTTAGTTTCTTGAAACGAATTTCCTACTCCCAACTGATGTTGGCGTGGCAGGACGCTGGCTATGCTTATCAAGGACACCTTTTACACGATATTCAACAATTCAATTCATTTTAGCTTAAGTTCATCGAGCGATGTTTAATTTTCCAGCTCTTAGCTTTTATGTTGCAAAAGGATTAACGTCTTCATTCGATTGAGATTATTACACGTTTATGTAACTCGTCATTCAACTGATTTAATTAGTTAATTATTAGTTTAGTCACTATTCAAATGTACAATTTTATTTTTAATTTACAACTCATCTTAGGTAGCTTTTTACAAATGTAACTTTCTGTTTGCAACTTCGCTATAAACAATCATAAGAAACTCAACTCAAAGCTGTACCACATTTATAGCAAAAAAACAAAAACAAAAACAACAAAAAAAAAGGAATACATTTCGAACCTGATCTAAGCGTAGAACCAAGTCAAATGTAACTAGCAACAAGTAACTGTGTTTTAACATATACATACAACTAATATAATTATATATATATATATGCATACATATACATATATACATATATACACTCATATAAATATACATAAATAAATATATAGATGTTAGATGTGTGTTAAAACTTTGAGATTAGCACTTAAATTGCAAACAAAATGAGAAAAAAACGTAAACTAAACATAAATGATATACATGTCAAGAAAAAAAAAAAAAATATAATATTTCCAAAGTCTTAAATATATTTCCTAATACCTTCCGCAGAACCTTCTCCTTATTATCCTTCAGCTTTGTTTGCTACTCTTTCCCCTTCTCTCACACTTTAAACAAATTAATCCTCCTTTTGCTCGGAAACTGCACCCACGCAGTTGGCCACACGCAAGCCTTCTACTTGTCTTCCTCTGCTCCAAACACACACACACTCACACTCCTACACACGACTAATAATAGTTTCGTCCTTCCTTATATTTCACGTTTCCTTTCCAAGCAACAAAGAAATTCTCTGTATTCTGTGCTGTGATTGAAGTAAATATGATCTTTAAAAAAACCAAAAAACAACTCGAGTTTCATTTCGTAATATCCTCGAAGCTTAATTAGGAGCTCGCCTGTCCCTGCTCATTGTGTCCTTATCGAGAAGTTTCAGCTTTCCAGTAACATGGCGCATCCTTTCATTATTCCTGTCTGCAGATGGCACAGTGGTGCAAATCGTGAACAAAGTGGTTAATTTTTCAATTTTAATTAATACTTAGAAAAAATTAAATTTTTAAAATAAATAATTACCTAGAAAATAGTATAAAAAATATTATTTTTAATAAAAAAATATATTTTCTTTAAAACAAATCATTTTAATCGGCAAATTGAAGATAACAGAGCTGCAGAAGTATTATAAACAGAGACAACTTATAATAATATTGTAATAAGTTGTCTCTGTTATAAATTAGATAACAGAGCTTTAACAGTGACATAAATATTTCAGGGAGCTTAATATAAATTATTTTTGTAATATTTATATTATAATTAAGACCTGATCAGATCATAAATAAGATAACAGTAGCAGAGCTTATAAAAGA
>JAWNNX010000212.1:0-42021 GCA_035044505.1 Zaprionus lineosus | reverse complement strand
GACATACATACATTGTATGTATTCATGTATGCATATGTATATATGTACATATGTATGTACATAAATTAAGGCTATAAACCGTATATCGAACAGTTTTCATTAAACTTAATATGTTATGCATTTAACAAAAAATTTATTGGATGAATTCCTAAAACCCATAGTACCAACAACTGACCACATCTGGTAATGGTTTATAACCCATAACCAACACAAGAACCCATGGAAATTCATCGAAGTATTTCAAAGAGATCGGTGAATTTTATATAGAAATTGCTGAGATCTGTTTTTTTTTAGGTTTAACTTAACTTGGCGTATCTGGTGATAATGTATTGACTTAAGTTTTGAATTTGTTTAAATAAAGCTGATCCTACTGCTTTGTGCTTTTTGCGTTTTGATTTGGTTAGCTCTTAAGATTTGGATATTGTTTAAATTTAGTTTTGTGATAATAATGAATACGGTTACCTTGATGGAAGTATAATTATACATATCTCAGTTTATTTGAACCTAATATATTTTTTTATATACCTTTTTGATAATTTCTCGAAATATTTTATATTCTTTAAATATATGTTCAAAATGTTCAATGTTGAATTATTAATTCATTTTATAACTAATAAAGGCATATATTCAGAGATACATATGTTCAAAACGATGTTACCCTTTTAAAATTCAATAATATATTCAATATAAGGTGAAATATTTGAATTGATGTTGCCCTTTCCATACAGTAATTATGACTTCAATAGATAAGGTATCACTACAATGTTACTCGTCGCGATGCGAGACTGGAAATAGTAATGACAGGCTCCTCCTGACTAACACAACATCATTAGCTGAATTGTTTACATGTGGGTTACTCAATTTGGAACGCTGCTGTTACAACTCGAGGTATTCTTTTTATCAGTGGGCCCAAAAAAATATTTTGAAAATAAGTTATGCGCTTTCAGCGATTCAGTCGATTGTCGTTTAGTAAGAATCTGGCAGTGATCAGGGACTGACATGCGAGTGGACGGTTGTGGAAGTGTTCCAAACTTTTTTGTTTTTCTCATTAACATTAACATTAGCATGTAGCAGAGATTACGCTTGATGTTGTTTTAATTCTCAGTTTTGCTCTTTTGTTGGTTGAGCGATAATATTGAAATAATTGTTCTTGGAAAATAGATACATTAAACACAAAGGCATAGTTTATTATTGGCAGAGTGC
The DNA here is from genome assembly GCA_035044505.1 of Zaprionus lineosus. NCBI lineage: Eukaryota > Metazoa > Arthropoda > Insecta > Diptera > Drosophilidae > Zaprionus > Zaprionus lineosus. The sequence goes on along the minus strand of JAWNNX010000212.1, from coordinate 40,818 downwards.
CCGCTGAAGAGGGAGCCTTCTCAGAGACCACGGTCTCAAATGATGTCCTGATGGCAAGCGATGAACCCGTACAGTGCCGCAATAGCATCGACAAGAAGTTCCTTAATGGGGGAAGGCTGCCACATCTACTGTAACATCTATGGATGCCTCTGTAAGTAGCGAAAAGGAGTGTGGGAGGGCAACTTTTTTTAATGCGCCTCTTGCAGAAGCTTGATGGTTACTGTGGCGATGGTGCGGGTGGCCGTGGCCCGCAACAAGGATTATGGAGATGGTGCTGTTTTGGTAGTGGGCTGCAGCTGTTCAGTGTGCGGTTTGCGGCATAGTTGAGCTGAGCCGTCGCCTTAAGAAATGCGAGCGGAGATTCATGTACACGCGGTTCTGGCATCAGAGAGTACCAAATACAAGAGGGGGTGATAGCTTAACAGCGAAATGTTAATATGATTGCCTGCCACAGGATCGTCGGCTTTAACCATAAGGTGTCAAAGCGTCACAAAAAGGCTGACATTTGCCGTCAGTATAGCCAAGTAGGCCACATTGCGGCAAAGTGCGTAAATCCGGCGGTAGGTACTGCCGCTTTTAGAGCCTACCGCCCGGACACTTCGAGTTGTCGGCTGTCTGATTGCATTATAAAGAGGCTTATACGAGGGTAAAAGCCAGACATCAGGATGCCTCGCAATGAACATTAAATAAACTGACAGAGATTCTCTCCTGTCATTTGTGATGTGGGAGCACTTATGCTAGAAAGGGATAATATAAAAGCCTTGCTGTAAGTGCCGTTTAAAGCTGGTTGCAGACGAAGATATTCCGCAAGCATGCGGGCTTCTATTGACAACAAGATTAATTCGACGGGTGTGTCAAACGGCTTCCGTATACTCAATACGCAATACAATAGTGCATTTTAATAAATATGGGGCGTGTATCAGTCTGCAAGATAGCTTTGGTAGGTTAGTTATATGTAGTACATACTATAAGTTTGGTAAACATCAGCTGTTAGGTGATGTGCTAGTCATCTTTTGCTAAGGCGCGAATAAAGTCTCATCCTTGTGATTTAATAAAATATTCAGGTAAGCGCATCGAAATCTAAGTTATACACGCCAACCAGCCAAGCAAGCGGTATACATTATGTGGTCCGATTAGTAATAGTGACGTAGATGTCACCCTTGTGAATGAGGCGACAATGTCTAATTTTACTTTCAGCTGGAACGTCCTGGGTGTGCGAAATATAAGTTATTACAGTCCTATAGTGAGTGTTGTCACATTTGCCCGTCTGAACGACAGTAGGTCTCAGGGCAATATATGGTGTACTGCTAGGGCCAACTGACGCCTTCACGGTGCATTTTTAAACATAGCTGCCTGACATCTCTCGCTAAGTGCATTTTCCATTTTAAGTATCAATGGGCAATGGCAAGCCGACTCAGTTAGTGAGTGGTTAGGTCATGCCAACCACCAGACGTTCGGAAGGCACAGAAAGATGAGTTCCAGGCGGTTTAAGTGGTGGATGCATGGGCTTGCTATGAAGCGGTGGCAAGTTCGAGCTTTGAGGAAGCGATTTTTAAGAGCCGTGCTGCCAATGTTGACAGCATTAGCTGGCTCAAAACAAAAAAAGTTCGTAATTCGTTTTTAAATCGCAGTAAACACGATCCCTGGAGTCGGAGTGCTGTGTTGGGGAAATGTGGAAGAGTTGTCCATTCCAGAGTACTTGTCCGTATAATTCAGGATTTAATCAGTGACCAAAATTTGAATAGGTTTCTCTGCAGGCATGTTCACATAAGATACTAGGAGTTACGTGTTTGATTCAGTTGAGTCGAGCAGCTCCAATGCATACGCATTTTGGTAGATTTCAAAGGGTACGATCGACTATTTGAGGTGGCCTTGTTTTCTCATGAAACTGAGGGATTGTGGCTGTCGGAATATTTCTCTTTCGGTAAATAATTTCTCGAACAGAAAAGCGTGAGTCATCGGATTAACCGACTGGGTACTTTTGGATGTTGTTCGTGGCTGTCCGCAGGACTCCATCTGTTGTCAATTTAATTTGAACTTCATAATGGATTCTTTATTGGATCAGTGTGGACTGAAGACAAATGCGGCGTCGTGCTTATTCACTGTCAAGAAATAGTGTGACAGTGTAGTGGTCAGTCTGACAATAAACAAAACGGTGACAATGTTGCCTAAAGGCAACTTTGCATCCAATCGACATCCGATTGTTAGGCTAAATAGTGACGCTCTAAGGTTCGCTTCAGCGGTGAAATACTTAGCTATCAATATGTGCGAGAGCCTATTTTTTTTTTTGCAGATTAAACAGAAAATATGGGATTACAAAATATAACAGTTTTTTTAAACTGTTTCTCCTTCATGGTAGAACCAACGGCCTTAATGCCACTTTTGTATTTAGGAACTGTCAAAGAAGTTGTAACTGGTCTAGTGTCGTAGACAACCCACACCCACACATGAAAATGGATAAATCGAATACGAATACTGGGAGTTATGAGCTCTCTGCTCAGTTGATATGATATGTATCTGAAAATACAAAAGACTAATTTTTTATGAGTAACCAGTGAGTGGAAGGTAAACCCCATTCAGTGCTGAGCCGAATATTGCCGACGGATTTAACTCGAGTATACGAAAACACAATTAAAAAGGGAGAATCATAGTGCTTTCCCCATCACACGCCGACGTAAGCTTTAAGTAGTTTTTAATCGCTTTGTTTTGATTTTGGATGAAGCTGTACAACGGCGCATTTCATACTTAGTTGGTGCTATATACATACGTATGTAACTTTAACATCGTAGACGGAAACATTTGTGTCTGCGGCTCAATGCTTATAAATGATTTTTGAAGCGATCTACAAAATTTAGCTATTTTTCGTAAAAAACGACCGCACAGTCGTGTATTTCCCCTTGTATTCGAGCCCTGCATCTCATCTAAATGAATGAATTGAATTCATTTGTAAATGCCATAAAGGGTAACAATTGAAATAAATATGTTTGGTTTAAAAAAGTACTAAACTTAAAACTAAATTCGTATCTCTGTATATGGTATTGTTCCTGATGAACACAAATATGTAACATTTAGTAATATTTGTATTGATGTAGATTGTATCTGCTAGTGTTTAGGACTTTATATTACATTACTATAGCATTCGATGTACTGGAACGCCAGTGCACATATTTTATATTGTATGTTTTCGATTGTTATTACGACAACAACAGTCCCCTCAGTGTAAGAAATTGCGATAGGTGCATCAGCAAATTGCTTAGATAATTGATCAAACACCGATATGTTCCTCTTACAGGATGACCCACAGTAACGCCCTCGGATTCTCTCCATAGTCTTAGACCGTGTTTAAGTTTCCGTAAATAGACAAAATAATACTTAACGTTGTAATTCCATGCTCTGCAACGTCAGTGGACTACAGCATAGGCGGCCTAGCTAGCTAGCGTTTTGTGTGTCTTAAAAAATGCTCTCGAAAATTTTTATACTTTTTCTAATGTCATTGAAATTTATTAGTTTTACACGAAACCTCATAACATATTACCAACGCAAGAAAATCCAGTCCAAGAATAAAACAAATCATAACACGTCTGAATAAAACAAACTAATTTTATTAAATATTTTTTAAAGTGAAAATCATCAAAGCACGAATAGTTTAAGTTGCAATACATCTTAAATGGTTACAGCCTCATTGTTTCAATCAATTAAAATTGTACAAGCGTGCACTTCATTAGGATTAACACTGTGTATCCATTTCTTGTAAAAAGACAATGTATCGGTTATAAACAAACTGCTTATATGCAAATATTGCTAAATTGCAAAATAATTTTTTTTTTAATCATAATTATAACATTATAATTATTAATTTAAATTGCTTAAAAGGAAATATCGCGTATATGCAAAATTTTGTCTGCATTTTAAGGTTTTCATATAGGCGATACATACTGTATTTGAAACAATTTATAATACTAGAATTTTCGTATATAAGTACACTGACTAGTACATTATAACAATAAAAAAAAATTAAGTTTGAATTGTAATTGAAAATTTGTTGTAAAAGAATAAGCAAAATTATTTATATTTATTCATTTAAATGTTTAAGTTTTACATAAAACGTTTAATCAATTAATTTTTTTGCCCTAAAGTATCTTCGAAGGTATAGTACTTGCCAAGTAGCCAATCCTAGTAAGCAACACATACTAAAAATACTGAAGAATAGCACCCTGCCGTTAGTTTTTTCTACGGTAAAATAAAAACTAATTAAAAATTCAGATTTTAGATTTTTTAATATGTTACCATTCGTATCACGCATTTCCTCTTCACGTTTTCGCATGAGTGCAAAATCTCGAACAATGGAATCAGAAAGATCTTCTAAACGTTTTAAATCAAGTTCTAGGGGTTTCAGCTTAGACGCCTCTCCAATCTAAATATAATGTATTATTATTATGCATCAAAGTCCTTGATAAACTTACGCCTTCATAACTTTTGGTTTCAACTCCTTTTTTAGTAACAAGAGCTACTTCTTGAATGATTCCGCGTTGATCTAAAAGAAAATACCAATAGACCAACTAAGAAATTATCAAATTTTAATGTAAGACTTACGCAATGGTACTTTAGAAATAAAACAAATTTCATATGCGTCGTACACCTCAGACATAAAGCTAAATTTCCCTTTACTAATGTGTTCTTTTTGCGAAAGTATATGACCTTTCGTGTCACGGGCCTATTTTGAAAAATTATTATAACGCTGGCAAACATAAATTAAAAACACATAGTACTTACAATATAGTCTACAACCTGACCCAAAACTCCAGTAACTTCATACTCTCCCATAACTAATTGATTGGCTTGTATATCTTCCTTCAGGCATTTTTGTGTATTTGGTGTTAAGTGGAATTTTACACAATATATAGGTCGTACAAGCGTTAGAATTGTTATAATTGCAATTACTTTAAAAAGCATTTTTTTATAACTATATGACCAAGGTAAATTTGGTAGTTCAGCAAAGGTGAGGTGGCAATTAAATCGATATGTTTATTCTCCCGATATTTTTCAAAGCAACAATCGAAACATTTTTTTAAAAATGTAATACAATGTGGTGTTTCTGTTTTTGCTTACATATTCCTGATATGCTGTGGTGGAAAAGTAAGTCTTTGTTATATAATAACAGCTATGAAGAAACGACGTGACATATGGTTAATGTAGTAGTAAAAGAGAAGCAATAAGATTTAAGAGTATTTTAATTTTGGATTTAAGATCATTGTATGATATATATTTTTCATAGGCTATAAGCTAAAGCATAAATTTTATCCATATGCATATTCTGAACCAGAGAAAGTCTTCGACATATTCTGTTAATGCTTTTGACTATGTATTACTTAACCGAAATAACTAAAAAAACTATACTTACATGCTATTTCTTTAATAAATGTTGTTTTTACATCATTTCTTTCGCTAAAGTCATATAGTTGCAATGATGGTATTAATTGTTTTTGACTCACTTCATAAGTTTTTGTTAGCCTTACATCAGCCCTACACTCAGCTCATGAGAGCAGAGAGACATGCATGAAGACATGCTGTTTTCCGTTATCTGGACAGCAGTTCATATCAACTAAAAACAACTTAATTTGGAAAGATGATTTGATTAAATATTGTGGAGGCTAAGTTATTCCAACAACTAATCTGTTTCACTATAAGTTCAGATATGCATTCTACCAACTATTGAACATGCATTTGTCCAAAGTATTTTTGTTATGTGCAAAAGCAACAAAACATACCGATGTTCAGAAAATGCGGCACTGCAAGTTATCATTTTAAAATTGGTATATACATGTAGTATCATTAAAAAAGCTGTTTCGTCACTCACTTACTAACTATATAAAAGCTATTAATACACGGACTTAGGCCTTCCTTGTGAATGCAGTAGTATTATTATTTGCATTATGGAAGCATCGACTTATTTACCTTATCTCTTATCTAAAAAAAAATGTTATTAATTATATAATCAATAATTTGTATTTATTTGTATTGTTTCTGTAGCATGCTGGACAGCTGTTTATAAAAAAAATAATAATTTGTTGTTTGCAGTCATAACTGAACTTCGTAATATAACTATTATACACTATTTTATTTATATATTAAATAATATTCGCAGAAGCCATTAATTATTTATATTAGTTTTGCAGCAAAAGAGTTACTTCAGCTGCTGCCTCCATAAAATTAATAAAATAATTCGCCCACGCCAGCTCTTGCCGTCCAAGTCGCCAATTCGGACGCTGCCGTCTCAACTGCAAGATCTCTCCCGGAGCACGTGAAGCTGTCAATCTGGGCGCTTTCCTTAAGACTGCAAGCTGAGCAGAACTTTACCGTTTTGTTAGAGCTTGAGATCATCAGCAGGTCCAGATAACCATAACAATACAATAAATAATATAACTTCGAAATAAGGTTACCATATATATGTTAGTGACTCAACATTTTATGACCCTGACGTAATAGCTCTAATAAAAGATATATTTATACAAAAAATTCACTACATTACCCGAACTTATGCAGTCTCCCCGCGTCTACACCACCGTCATTTATATTGTTTTGCCTTCTGTATAAGCATATTGTTCAATGCGTTGAACTCTTTCGCTGCAAAGTGAGCTGAGATGTTGGTTATAAATTTCTATATTTTTACAAACTGCTGTTTTGGAGTTATCGTCTCTGAACATTGTTAAGACCTGAGCTAATAGACCTATACACATATGCTAAGCAAAATAATAAAAAAAATAAATCACAAAATATTGGTTGAGTTACGTGACGATTTCATAACTGTTTGCTTGACAACTCCGCACCCCATTGATTTGTGTCGTCCACTTTATTTAGTGTTCTCGAGTGTGACGCCCGCACGTTGCGTATTCCTCATTTGATGCGAAGCCTACGAACAGCGATTGTATTACTAATGGGTTTGTTTACCCTGCCCCCGCTTTAAAGTTGTGCTCTATAGGAGCTGCGAAGTGCCGCAACTTTGCTAGAGATCAGCTTGCGGTGTTGGTAACAAAACAATTTAATTCTTATTCAATCAAAATGTAGACCAAGTTGCAAGGCAGAGCTACTTAGCCTAATACTCTCGGAAGGTCATAAGAAAACGGCAGTTAGCTTATATGCTAAAACGCAAGCCACCGAACGGCTTTCAACTTCAGAACAGACAACTTCCATGCGAGTTGAGAGCCTCCACTCACACATAAATTCAGCAATCTCGGGAATAACACATTAGTAGCAGTTAGGGAACTTGCTTTAGTCTCAACACAATCTCTCAAATATCTATAAGCAACTATGATGTGGCATTGCAACTACTCCACCGACTTTTTAACCAGAGGCGGCTCATCTTTTAATAGTCTATGAGATTCTGGATTCCCCAAAAGTTAGCGTCTTTTCCCATTAACGTGCGTTTAAATCGCTTGCTTCTGTTAGACTGATTTCGGACGCTATAATAATTAATTCTATATTGCAAAAGGTTTATATTTTTATCCCGGAGTTTTGGTAGGTTTCCATCTCGTCCCATGACATCTCATTGTTGCAGGAATTTTAGGAATTTCTAAAAAGACGATGTCTGAAACTTACGAGCTTGGAGCGCACGGCCCTGATGCAACCAAATAAGTTTCAAGAGGTAGGAAGTAGGGGCAAGGTTATACAACATATGAAATCTATTTTACCTACCAATGTGGTTCAACACTCCTGTTTGTGTTACTGTATACGTTGGTAAAATATATGTGATTGTTAACTATTCGGCAGTTACTCACCAACTAACCGTTGCTACTGCAGCTCCACTGATTACTCCTCCATTCGTTTCTTGAGCTGAATCTGATTTAGAATACCACATTGCTGTTCCAACCCAAGTTGTGCATGCAGCCGTTTCATTGCCATCCCATGCCCCACTTGATGATTGGTCTGCCTTTTTTTCATATTCCGCTACTCGATGTTGAAACTTTACTAGACTAGCTGCAAGTCCCTGCATAGCTGGACCATGCGAACTGTCGCTTTGCAAATTCTTATTGATGCTTAATCTCTTTTGAAAAGTGAAGTCATAAATTTTGCAAACTAGAATAAAAAACAACAAAGCGGCTGTATAAATTTTCTTTGCCTCGTATATATATTACTTTTGTTATTACTGGAAAGGGGAATGAATAATTATTTTATTTTATATATTATTACAACATATATATAAATTAATAATTGGAAATATTGAAATAAATTATAAAGTTATCAATATCTTCAGTATTTCAGTAAACAATCATATATAAAAAAAAAAAAAATAGATTAAATAGAAATAACAATTGTGCGATCAGTTTGGGCAGTAGGTAAAAAAGATTTTCTTCTAAATAAGAGCTTGTTCGTTATAAAATCTTTGAATATATACTGAAACCAAAAAACATATGTAGATACAAGTAGAGATGTATTAAGGGATGGAACGAAGGAAATGAAATTGAAAACGGCAAGCCGCCACAAGTTAGGGAGAGGAAAGTCAAAACGAAAAGACAAATCAAAAGCAAAGATGTAAACAAGATACAGCAAAATATTCTTTGCCTTCTGCCATTGGCTAAACCTCGCCAATTCTGTGTTTTGGTCCGTATTCTGTTTACATTTCAGCATTTTGATCACCCTCTTCAAGAATATATTCAATTTAGGGTGTGATAAGCTACCACAGATTATTAATTAGGAACAAAAGCAATCTTTTCGAAGATCCATATCAATGTATAAAAAAAAGTCCCACTGTTTATTCCAATTTTCTAAAGATCATGAAATGAATGCTGTGCACCTATCGATAGTATCAAGAAACTGCAGAAACTCTGACGAATTGTCAACAAGGAGAACTTTTTGTTGGATAAAATTCAAAATGCCTTGAAATATCACAAGTTCCAACTTGAAATGCAAATAAGAAATAAACCCATTAAAATGTTAAATATATTTATTATTATAAACTTAACTCATCTTGCATTCAAAATACTACACTTGGCATTGCTTATATGTGCCAATTATCTTTAGTTTGTGCCTCTATACATTTATTATTTTTTAACGAAATGGTGAAACTTTTGTTTATGAAAGAAAAAACACATGAACTACGGTTTTTTTGGTGTTGGATCAGTTACTACTGTTTTATCAGTTATATCAGATAAAGTGCCATTATTGCCATTTTAGCGATTTTAATAATGGTACATAACAAAATATATTCGTCTCGTTGGAAGACATCGGATTTCAACAATCAATTTGCTTAGTGGCTCATTAAGTTTACTGATCGTACTATTTAGCATTTAAATTCGAAATATTTCATTTATTGCACTGTTAAAAGAGAAGAATTTTTTCGGGAAACATGCCCAAAACACTGCAAAAAAATTATTCAAAAGTGAGAATTTAAATTTGTATTAGGAAATTCACACAAAAATGCATCCTTTGCAATTCTAGTTATCACAATTTATTTGTTTGTTTGTTTTATCAAATTAGAGTTAGAATTTCTTCACGCTCTCAACAATGACCGTGCAAAGACTTTTTGAAGCCAACATGCCCAAAATAACAATAAAATTTTTTTAAATAGAGAGAATTTAAATGTATATAAGGAAAACACACAAATTATGCTTCTTTCAGCAATTCTATTTATAACAATTCTTTAAGCTATATACGTATGCATATGCATAAGAAAGAGCACCGTTAAAGCCACCTTAGCGACATCCTTAATGATGCATGACCAAGTATCTTCCCCTCGTTGGAAGACATTGGCTTCCATTATCATTTTGATTAGTGGCTCATTGATTTAACAACCTTATTTTCCATCAGCTGTGCCGATATTTAAATCCGAAACATACATACATGTACATATATGTTGTGTAATAGTTAATATTAGCAATGTGCGGTACACGATACTACAGATGACAACTCTAAAATGTCTCTTTGAATCACTTCTGATTAATTGCAATTTAAATTGCTAAGTTATAGCTCACCTCACAACCACGAGCCACCAACGAGCCCAACACATCAGATGCTCCAGAAGACTGAAAATCATGTGTTCAGCGTTTCTGACTTGGTCACGTAAGTGACACGTGATTGTGTACAAACTCTTTCATAAATGTTGAATGGTGAACACTTTTAATATTTGGCTGCACAGAACTTTTACCTTGCAGCCGTTTGCAGTTAGCAACAAGCAACGCGGCATGAGGCCGAGTCTGCGTTCCACCTGAGATAGGTGCACGAATAAAATTCGAATACTGGTGAACAATTTTGACAACAATAACAGTATAAGGATTATAATATTGATTTGCCTTAACGTTTTTCCTGAGCACCCTATTGTCTATTGCGAAGCACCTCAAAATGCAATTTTTCTCCTTATTCTCTTATTAATGTAGAAACGCGTCTTCAACACCGAAAGCTTCCTGTCAAGGACAATGCAAGCTCGCTGACGCTCCAAATCTCACGCATCTTCCGATTCTCTGTTGTTAGCTCCACAATAAGTTTCTCGGGAGGGCCATGCTTTTTACAGAGCTTTTCATTTCACTGCGGCGCAAGATTATTTATCTTCGATCGGAGCTTAATTTGATCCCTGGACTATTAAATAAAATAAAAAATTCCCTTCTTGCTCCACACTGCATGATGCTCAGATCCTATCTGGGATGGCGCCAATTTCACGTTAAAGTAGGAGCTGCTGTGTCTAAAGAATATCCAGTGCAATCTGGTATACCGGAAGAAAGTGTCCTTGGCTCCTGGTTTTACATATTATATACTGCAGATTTATCTACTTCATCAACAGATAATGTACATGTCGGATCTTAAATTATGGTAGTCAGTGTAAAAGAATTAAATCAAATGCGTGCACCAAGCTGACAATTCTCGTCTCTGCACTCTAACGGTTGTGTGTTAGTACGCTTTGTTCCGTCTATTCGCCAGATGGTCAGGATAGTTCAATGCGAACATGAGAGACAGATGTTGCGTGTGGTTAGAGGTTTGAGAGAGAGATGCGCACTACGATTGTTGTGCGTGTATGCTTGAGCCACTGCGAGAGACAGAGATACAATTATGTCAGCATTTTCGGTATGCTAGAATGCTGGCAGGCAGTCTCAAGTTGGCAGTGGCGTGATCAAGTGTATTCGCCATATACAATCTGCGTAATTAAATGTGGAAAATCCTAACGATAACCCGACATACACAATAATATTCCTGGCATCGTATGCAGACAATGTAGATATCCTTTATAGTCCAAAATCTGAATACGAAGTGGCAAATGGACTACAAAAATATTATATCGAATGAGAGAGCTGGTGGAACTTAAAACTCAATCAAGGAAATAGCTCAAACGTTTTCTTCATAATTTGCAGACGAAAACCACCAAACATTTGGACTAACGTCACACTACTCCCACAGACAAATGAGGCAAACAATGACTAAAGAATCACACTGGAATAAACGATTAACTATTTGCTACACTACACAAAAGTTATTTGATCTCGTTGTAGAATGAAATAGTTGTACTGGCTCGTAAACAGGAACAACAAAAGCGCAGCCTACAATTATACATATTGGGGAGTTGCAGCCAAGTCACACATCAAGAAAATACAGATATTTCAAAAGAAGTGTTTTAGGACTTTAACCAATTTTCCTTGTTACGTAAGGAACACAACATTACATAGAGACCTCCATCTGGATACGGTGGGTGAACAAATTAACAAGCACACAAGTGGATATATTGAGAGGCTCAAAGCTCAAAGAAATAAACTGGCTCAAACTGACACAATAATCCGACTCAAGCAAAAGAATATTGCAAACGTTACATCGAGCATTCATACCAGATTGAGACAAAGGAGGAACTAGAAACAATTAATATACAGTAATTTAATTTGTAAAATATAAATTTGATACAAAACACTGTCGATGAGTTTGACTGATGTCACATTCTTTATGTCGACTGGTTCCGACTCAACGTTTTTTTCCAAATTATGTCTGTTGTGTTGTCGTCTTTTCGGAAAGCAGGAAGCGTCGTCGTTGAGTTAAAACGACCAAATAGTGACATGCCAGGCAGGTATTTGAAACAATTAGAGAAAATCACGTCAGGGTCACCGAATGTTTATCTACTAAGTTTTTAGCAAGTAAAAAATACAAATATGTGTAATTAATTACAGTTTATTAATTAATAGACTACGAGCCAATTTACCTGAATATAAGTTAATAATCACTCGGTTTGGTTTTAAGAAACGTTGTGGTTTATTCAAGATTCATTTTAAGACTAACTTACAACTAGGACCTGAATCCCTAATCTAGCTTCGGGTTGGCGACTGCGGCTGTGTCGTTAAAGATAGCGACGTTAGCATATGGCGACGGAGTTGACAGATCCCCTGGATCGGGTAATAATGTAGATAGTTTATTGACAGCGGCTTGGTTGATGTTCACGACGGTTTACTATTACGGCATAGCTTCAAGTGCTTTGTGCTATGTTAGTTTCAAGTGTTTTGTTCTTTGATCGTTCCAAGTGTTCTATGCTGTGATCGGATTACTGTGCGCGGCAATGTGCGTTGGTCGGCAACTGTACTTAACTTATATAGCACCCACACCGAAATGAGTGAGTATCTGACCACGATGTACTAATTAAGGCTAAATGTAGAGTACATTGGCGCTACGTGCAATTTCAAGAATACATGGAGCATCCAAGCGGTGATTACCTTCCGCGATACGACGATATAAAAACACATTGGACAGAGTTGCGGTATTGACCACATGCTAACTAACATTCTATATGCTGTGCGTACCCATCCAAAAGGCGTGGGTGAGAATGGGTCATAGTCATAGAGCTCACCGACTTAAAAATAATTAGCCCTGAGATTGGCTCGTGCAAATTAAGCATTGATCACAACTAGAGATGAATTAAGGGGTGGAACGATGAAAATGAAATTGAAAACCGTGTGCCGACTTAAGCTCGGTGGGGCAAAGTCAAAACGAAACGAAAAATCAAAAGCAAAAATGTAAACAAGATACAGAAAAATGTATTTTGTCTTCTGCCATTGGCTAATCCTCGCCTATTCTGTGTTTTGATCCGTATTCTGTTTACATTTCAGCATTTTGATCACCCTCTTTAAGAATATATTCAACTTAGGGTGTGATATGCTACCACATATTATTAATTAGGGACAAAAGCAATCTTTTCGAAGATCCACTTTATATTCAATTTATCAATGTATAAAAAGCAATCCCACTGTTTATTCCAATTTTCTAAGGTCGTGAAATTAATGCCTGTACATACTATTGATAGGTGCACAGCATTAATTTCACGACCTTTAGAAAATTGGAATAAACAGTGGGATTGCTTTTTATACATTGATAAATTGAATATAAAGTGGATCTTCGAAAAGATTGTTTTTGTCCCTAATTAATAATATGTCGTAGCATATCACACCCTAAGTTGAATATATTCTTAAAGAGGGTGATCAAAATGCTGAAATGTAAACAGAATACGGATCAAAACACAGAATAGGCGAGGGTTAGCCAATGGCAGAAGACAAAATACATTTTTCTGTATCTTGTTTACATTTTTGCTTTTGATTTTTCGTTTCGTTTTGACTTTGTCCCACCGAGCTTAAGTCTGCACACGGTTTTCAATTTCATTTTCATCGTTCCACCCCTTAATTCATCTCTAGTTGGATCAATGCTTTTTGCCGAGCCAATCTCAGGGCTAATTATTTTTAATAGAAAGCTCTATGACTATAACCCATTCTCACCCACGCCTTTTGGATGGGTACATATAGCATATAGAATATTAGTTAGTATGTAGTCAATATTGCAACTTTGTCCAATTTGTTTTTATATTGTCGTATCGCGGAAGGTATCATCGCTTGGATGCTCCATTTATTCTTTAAATTGCCGTACCGCCAAGTACTTTACATTTAACCTTAATTAAAATATCGTGGTCAAATATACCATTAGTTTTGGGTATTATATAAGTTAAGTACACTTGCCGACCAACACACATTGCCGCGCACAGTAATCCGATAACAGCATATAACACTTGAAACGATCAAAGAACAAAACACTTGAAACTAACATAGCACAAAGCACTTGAAGCTATGCCGTAATATTAAACCGTCGTGAACATCAACCAAGCCGCTGTCAATAAACTATCTACATTATTACCCGATTCGGGGATCTGTCAACTCCGTTGCCATATGCTAACGTCGTTACCCTTAACGACAGCGCCGCAGTCGCCAACCCGAAGCTAGATTACGGATTCAGGTCCTAGTTGTAAGTTAGTCTTAAAATGAATCTTGAATAAACCACAACGTTTCTTAAAACCAAACCGAGTGATTATTAACTTATATTCAGGTAAATTGGCTCGTAGTCTATAATTAATAAACTGTAATTAATTACACATATTTGTATTTTTTACTTGCTAAAAACTTAGTAGATAAACATTCGGTGACCCTGACGTGATTTTCTCTAATTGTTTCAAATACCTGCCTGGCATGTCACTATTTGGTCGTTTTAACTCAACGACGACGCTTCCTGCTTTCCGAAAAGACGACAACACAACAGACATAATTTGGAAAAAAACGTTGAGTCGGAACCAGTCGACATAAAGAATGTGACATCAGTCAAACTCATCGACAGTGTTTTGTATCAAATTTATATTTTACAAATTAAATTACTGTATATTAATTGTTTCTAGTTCCTCCTTTGTCTCAATCTGGTATGAATGCTCGATGTAACGTTTGCAATATTCTTTTGCTTGAGTCGGATTATTGTGTCAGTTTGAGCCAGTTTATTTCTTTGAGCTTTGAGCCTCTCAATATATCCACTTGTGTGCTTGTTAATTTGTTCACCCACCGTATCCAGATGGAGGTCTCTATGTAATGTTGTGTTCCTTACGTAACAAGGAAAATTGGTTAAAGTCCTAAAACACTTCTTTTGAAATATCTGTATTTTCTTGATGTGTGACTTGGCTGCAACTCCCCAATATGTATAATTGTAGGCTGCGCTTTTGTTGTTCCTGTTTACGAGCCAGTACAACTATTTCATTCTACAACGAGATCAAATAACTTTTGTGTGTGTCGCGCAAATGTTAATCGTTTATCCAGTGTGATTCTTAAGTAGTTTGCCTCATTTGTCTGTGGGAGTAGTGTGACATTAGTCCAAATGTTTGGTGGTTTTTGTCTGCAAATTATGAAGAAAACGTTTGAGCTATTTCCTTGATTGAGTTTTAAGTTCCACCAGCTCTCTCATTCGATATAATATTTTTGTAGTCCATTTGCCACTTCGTATTCAGATTTTGGACTATAAAGGATATCTACATTGTCTGCATACGATGCCAGGAATATTATTGTGTATGTCGGGTTTTCGTTAGGATTTTCCATATTTAATTGTGCAGATTGTACATGGCGAATACACTTGATCACGCCACTGCCAACTTGAGACTGCCTGCCAGCATTCTAGCATACCGAAAATGCTCTCCAGAAAATGCTGCAACGAGCATACTTGTATCTCTGTCTCTCGCAGAGGCTCAAGCATACACACACAACAATCGTAGTGCGCATCTCTCTCTCAAACCTCTAACCTCACGCAACATCTCTCTCTCATGTTCGCATTGAACTATCCTGACCATCTGGCGAATAGACGGAACAAAGCGTACTAACACACAACCGTTAGAGTGCAGAGACGAGAATTGTAGCTTGGTGCACGCATTTGATTTAATTCTTTTACACTGACTACCATAATTTAAGATCCGACATGTACATTATCTGTTGATGAAGTAGATAAATCTGCAGTATATAATATGTAAAACCAGGAGCCAAGGACACTTTCTTCCGGTATACCAGATTGCACTGGATATTCTTTAGACACAGCAGCTCCTACTTTAACGTGAAATTGGCGCCATCCCAGATAGGATCTGAGCATCATGCAGTGTGGAGCAAGAAGGGAATTTTTTATTTTATTTAATAGTCCAGGGATCAAATTAAGCTCCGATCGAAGATAAATAATCTTGCGCCGCAGTGAAATGAAAAGCTCTGTAAAAAGCATGGCCCTCCCGAGAAACTTATTGTGGAGCTAACAACAGAGAATCGGAAGATGCGTGAGATTTGGAGCGTCAGCGAGCTTGCATTGTCCTTGACAGGAAGCTTTCGGTGTTGAAGACGCGTTTCTACATTAATAAGAGAATAAGGAGAAAAATTGCATTTTGAGGTGCTTCGCAATAGACAATAGGGTGCTCAGGAAAAACGTTAAGGCAAATCAATATTATAATCCTTATACTGTTATTGTTGTCAAAATTGTTCACCAGTATTCGAATTTTATTCGTGCACCTATCTCAGGTGGAACTCAGACTCGGCCTCATGCCGCGTTGCTTGTTGCTAACTGCAAACGGCTGCAAGGTAAAAGTTCTGTGCAGCCAAATATTAAAAGTGTTCACCATTCAACATTTATGAAAGAGTTTGTACACAATCACGTGTCACTTACGTGACCAAGTCAGAAACGCTGAACACATGATTTTCAGTCTTCTGGAGCATCTGATGTGTTGGGCTCGTTGGTGGCTCGTGGTTGTGAGGTGAGCTATAACTTAGCAATTTAAATTGCAATTAATCAGAAGTGATTCAAAGAGACATTTTAGAGTTGTCATCTGTAGTATCGTGTACCGCACATTGCTAATATTAACTATTACACAACATATATGTACATGTATGTATGTTTCGGATTTAAATATCGGCACAGCTGATGGAAAATAAGGTTGTTAAATCAATGAGCCACTAATCAAAATGATAATGGAAGCCAATGTCTTCCAACGAGGGGAAGATACTTGGTCATGCATCATTAAGGATGTCGCTAAGGTGGCTTTAACGGTGCTCTTTCTTATGCATATGCATACGTATATAGCTTAAAGAATTGTTATAAATAGAATTGCTGAAAGAAGCATAATTTGTGTGTTTTCCTTATATACATTTAAATTCTCTCTATTTAAAAAAATTTTATTGTTATTTTGGGCATGTTGGCTTCAAAAAGTCTTTGCACGGTCATTGTTGAGAGCGTGAAGAAATTCTAACTCTAATTTGATAAAACAAACAAACAAATAAATTGTGATAACTAGAATTGCAAAGGATGCATTTTTGTGTGAATTTCCTAATACAAATTTAAATTCTCACTTTTGAATAATTTTTTTGCAGTGTTTTGGGCATGTTTCCCGAAAAAATTCTTCTCTTTTAACAGTGCAATAAATGAAATATTTCGAATTTAAATGCTAAATAGTACGATCAGTAAACTTAATGAGCCCCTAAGCAAATTGATTGTTGAAATCCGATGTCTTCCAACGAGACGAATATATTTTGTTATGTACCATTATTAAAATCGCTAAAATGGCAATAATGGCACTTTATCTGATATAACTGATAAAACAGTAGTAACTGATCCAACACCGAAAAAAACCGTAGTTCATGTGTTTTTTCTTTCATAAACAAAAGTTTCACCATTTCGTTAAAAAATAATAAATGTATAGAGGCACAAACTAAAGATAATTGGCACATATAAGCAATGCCAAGTGTAGTATTTTGAATGCAAGATGAGTTAAGTTTATAATAATAAATATATTTAACATTTTAAATGGGTTTATTTTCTTATTTGCATTTCAAGTTGAGCTTGTGAAATATTCTCCAAGGCATTTTGAATTTTATCCAACAAAAGTTCTCCTTGTTGAACAACTTGATCTAGAGTTTCTGCAGTTTCTTGATTCTCAATCTCTAGTCGCCTAAGGCTTAGGTTTTGTAAATCAATCGAACTGTCTTCATTGGGGAGAGATTCAATTAAAGTATCAATATCCTTAGCACATCGTGCTATAAGTTGAGCAAATAGTTGGACATATTCATCTTGTGGGGGGCTTTGTATGGGAGTCTGTCCGCCAGTTCTGTCAAAATTTGTAAATTTACTAGGAAACGAGGTTTGTTGGATTATCCCAATCGCATTACAGAAGTGCTCCGCTTGCTTAAACAAAAAATAAAAACTAAACCAATTAAAATCAATAACTATTTAAATTGTTATACTTGGTTAACAGTGTCTTGAAGTTGGGTAAGTCTATCCGCCATGGTTTCACAAACTTATTATATTACAATAGAATCCATGTAAACAAAGTAATTATGTTGGCTCGCAGTATACTAGAAAGTAGAGATGCCGATAAAATTAATTAATTCAATTAATATCGATATCGTAAAGCATATACATACTTAAAATAAATCATATATATAATTTTAATTTAATTGTTTGTACATATTATTATTTATGTATTTGTATATAGTTACACAAAAATTTGTTTGGGTACATATTGCGTTCAAATATCTAATATGATAACTTTCAATTGTTTTATTGCATTGCATATAAGTTTTATAATAAAAAAATTTTCTATTATTTTCACTTTAAAAGAAGTCCTTATTAGAATATAAAGGTTGCTAGAAGGATTAAGTGGTAAAATATGGAATTGATGACGCTTTGGTGGAAATGCCATGTTTTATTTCTGGTCTTTACACTATTGCACTTGCGTGTATGACACAGCGGCGTATTTGCTGGTATTTGTGCTTCTCAAATTTTAATTTTTGTCTTTCGAGGCAAGATTTACATTTTACTCAAGTGCGGTACCTTTGAAAATAAGTATGTGATAAACTACACCCTGTACATACTATCGATAGGTGCACAGCATTCATTTCACGATCTTTAGAAAATTGGAATAAACAGTGGGACTTTTTTTTATACATTGATATGGATCTTCGAAAAGATTGCTTTTGTTCCTAATTAATAATCTGTGGTAGCTTATCACACCCTAAATTGAATATATTCTTGAAGAGGGTGATCAAAATGCTGAAATGTAAACAGAATACGGATCAAAACACAGAATTGGCGAGGTTTAGCCAATGGCAGAAGGCAAAGAATATTTTGCTGTATCTTGTTTACATCTTTGCTTTTGATTTGTCTTTTCGTTTTGACTTTACTCTCCCTAGCTTGTGGCGGCTTGCCGTTTTCAATTTCATTTCCTTCGTTCCATCCCTTAATACATCTCTACTTGTATCTACATATGTTTTTTGGTTTCAGTATATATTCAAAGATTTTATAACGAACAAGCTCTTATTTAGAAGAAAATCTTTTTTACCTACTGCCCAAACTGATCGCACAATTGTTATTTCTATTTAATCTATTTTTTTTTTTTTTATATATGATTGTTTACTGAAATACTGAAGATATTGATAACTTTATAATTTATTTCAATATTTCCAATTATTAATTTATATATATGTTGTAATAATATATAAAATAAAATAATTATTCATTCCCCTTTCCAGTAATAACAAAAGTAATATATATACGAGGCAAAGAAAATTTATACAGCCGCTTTGTTGTTTTTTATTCTAGTTTGCAAAATTTATGACTTCACTTTTCAAAAGAGATTAAGCATCAATAAGAATTTGCTACCCACTTCCAATGCCCGCAACATGCTCACTAATGCGTTTCCTACATATTGCTACATAACCTATTTGTTAGTACCAGCACAATTTTGCGCCAAGTGCTAAACAGACACTTGCCTGACTTGACTAACTGAATCATTTTTCAAGTAAATGAGTTTTATGTCTTTTATATATCTTAGCCGCTCCAATATTTTTAAATCGTATTAGTTTTTATATATAATATATAACATAAATACTATTTCTAACAATTTAAATGATGTTTCAATATTACTATAGGACTTTTTCATTATATCTCAAATAAAGATATTCTATATTACACTAGTCCAAAATAACGACACCTGAAGAAACTTTCTGGTGTTACAAATTTTTGATTTACCACAGCTGCAAGAACTTCTAAGTCCGATTTTGATTCTTTCACTAATGCACAAAGTTCCTTTAAAACGCGCACTTTATTGAAAGTGTGTGTGACTCGCAATCGAAAAAATCTTTGTCTAGCGAAACTTTTTCAAAATGTAACTATAGTATAATTTTTCTTATAAAATTTTGCCTGCCGCTGATATACACACTTTTGCAATTGCTAGTATTTTTGCATTCCCAAGATCTTATAACGCACACAAAATTTTATTCGTGTGTGGTACCATTTAAAGTAAGTAACTGCTTAACTAAAACCTATATTGATAAAATTATAAATTTCTAAGTTTAATATTAGTTTAAGAAGGAAGTTTAAAATTCTGAAGATTATACCAAATACAGAATTAAAACACCAATTAGACAAGGGCTCGCCAATAAAAGATTGTAAATATATTTCCTTTGCAGTTTGTTTTAGTTTTTCAATTATTTTTCAATTTTTTTTAATGTTTTTTAATTGCTGTTGGCGCTATACATCAAGCAGTCAACATGCCGATTCCTGTTCTAGGGCAGAACCGATTGGAATACTGTAAAAAAAATTGATTGCACTATGTGATCGAGTACGACAGATGGAAAAATATTTCACATTTCAATGAAAAGCAGGAATGTTAGAGATTGAAATCGGATTACGCTTGGAATTCGTCCTCTGCTCTCCGAAAAGACGACAACACTCCGGCTTGGAAGTATAATATTAAAAGCCACCTTGATTGGGAACCAGTCGACTTAAAGGAACCTGGAGGCAAATGTGTCTATGTTAACATCAGTTTACCTCGACAAGAAAAAGTCATATTTGGTAAATCAAAGCGACAGTTCGCATGGTCCAGCTATGCAGGGACTTGCAGCTAGTCTAGTAAAGTTTCAACATCGAGTAGCGGAATATGAAAAAAAGGCAGACCAATCATCAAGTGGGGCATGGGATGGCAATGAAACGGCTGCATGCACAACTTGGGTTGGAACAGCAATGTGGTATTCTAAATCAGATTCAGCTCAAGAAACGAATGGAGGAGTAATCAGTGGAGCTGCAGTAGCAACGGTTAGTTGGTGAGTAACTGCCGAATAGTTAACAATCACATATATTTTACCAACGTATACAGTAACACAAACAGGAGTGTTGAACCACATTGGTAGGTAAAATAGATTTCATATGTTGTATAACCTTGCCCCTACTTCCTACCTCTTGAAACTTATTTGGTTGCATCAGGGCCGTGCGCTCCAAGCTCGTAAGTTTCAGACATCGTCTTTTTAGAAATTCCTAAAATTCCTGCAACAATGAGATGTCATGGGACGAGATGGAAACCTACCAAAACTCCGGGATAAAAATATAAACCTTTTGCAATATAGAATTAATTATTATAGCGTCCGAAATCAGTCTAACAGAAGCAAGCGATTTAAACGCACGTTAATGGGAAAAGACGCTAACTTTTGGGGAATCCAGAATCTCATAGACTATTAAAAGATGAGCCGCCTCTGGTTAAAAAGTCGGTGGAGTAGTTGCAATGCCACGTCATAGTTGCTTATAGATATTTGAGAGATTGTGTTGAGACTAAAGCAAGTTCCCTAACTGCTACTAATGTGTTATTCCCGAGATTGCTGAATTTATGTGTGAGTGGAGGCTCTCAACTCGCATGGAAGTTGTCTGTTCTGAAGTTGAAAGCCGTTCGGTGGCTTGCGTTTTAGCATATAAGCTAACGGCCGTTTTCTTATGACCTTCCGAGAGTATTAGGCTAAGTAGCTCTGCCTTGCAACTTGGTCTACATTTTGATTGAATAAGAATTAAATTGTTTTGTTACCAACACCGCAAGCTGATCTCTAGCAAAGTTGCGGCACTTCGCAGCTCCTATAGAGCACAACTTTAAAGCGGGGGCAGGGTAAACAAACCCATTAGTAATACAATCACTGTTTGTAGGCTTCGCATCAAATGAGGAATACGCAACGTGCGGGCGTCACACTCGAGAACACTAAATAAAGTGGACGACACAAATCAATGGGGTGCGGAGTTGTCAAGCAAACAGTTATGAAATCGTCACGTAACTCAACCAATATTTTGTGATTTATTTTTTTTATTATTTTGCTTAGCATATGTGTATAGGTCTATTAGCTCAGGTCTTAACAATGTTCAGAGACGATAACTCCAAAACAGCAGTTTGTAAAAATATAGAAATTTATAACCAACATCTCAGCTCACTTTGCAGCGAAAGAGTTCAACGCATTGAACAATATGCTTATACAGAAGGCAAAACAATATAAATGACGGTGGTGTAGACGCGGGGAGACTGCATAAGTTCGGGTAATGTAGTGAATTTTTTGTATAAATATATCTTTTATTAGAGCTATCACATCAGGGTCATAAAATGTTGAGTCACTAACATATATATGGTAACCTTATTTCGAAGTTATATTATTTATTGTATTGTTATGGTTATCTGGACCTGCTGATGATCTCAAGCTCTAACAAAACGGTAAAGTTCTGCTCAGCCCGCAGTCTTAAGGAAAGCGCCCAGATTGACAGCTTCACGTGCTCCGGGAGAGACCTTGCAGTTGAGACGGCAGCGTCCGAATTGGCGACTTGGACGGCAAGAGCTGGCGTGGGCGAATTATTTTATTAATTTTATGGAGGCAGCAGCTGAAGTAACTCTTTTGCTGCAAGACTAATATAAATAATTAATGGCTTCTGCGAATATTATTTAATATATAAATAAAATAGTGTATAATAGTTATATTACGAAGTTCAGTTATGACTGCAAACAACAAATTATTATTTTTTTTATAAACAGCTGTCCAGCATGCTACAGAAACAATACAAATAAATACAAATTATTGATTATATAATTAATAACATTTTTTTTTAGATAAGAGATAAGGTAAATAAGTCGATGCTTCCATAATGCAAATAATAATACTACTGCATTCACAAGGAAGGCCTAAGTCCGTGTATTAATAGCTTTTATATAGTTAGTAAGTGAGTGACGAAACAGCTTTTTTAATGATACTACATGTATATACCAATTTTAAAATGATAACTTGCAGTGCCGTATTTTCTGAACATCGGTATGTTTTGTTGCTTTTGCACATAACAAAAATACTTTGGACAAATGCATGTTCAATAGTTGGTAGAATGCATATCTGAACTTATAGTGAAACAGATTAGTTGTTGGAATAACTTAGCCTCCACAATATTTAATCAAATCATCTTTCCAAATTAAGATGTTTTTAATTGATATGAACTGCTGTCCAGATAACGGAAAACAGCATGTCTTCATGCATGTCTCTCTGCTCTCATGAGCTGAGTGTAGGGCTGATGTAAGGCTAACAAAAACTTATGAAGTGAGTCAAAAACAATTAATACCATCATTGCAACTATATGACTTTAGCGAAAGAAATGATGTAAAAACAACATTTATTAAAGAAATAGCATGTAAGTATAGTTTTTTTAGTTATTTCGGTTAAGTAATACATAGTCAAAAGCATTAACAGAATATGTCGAAGACTTTCTCTGGTTCAGAATATGCATATGGATAAAATTTATGCTTTAGCTTATAGCCTATGAAAAATATATATCATACAATGATCTTAAATCCAAAATTAAAATACTCTTAAATCTTATTGCTTCTCTTTTACTACTACATTAACCATATGTCACGTCGTTTCTTCATAGCTGTTATTATATAACAAAGACTTACTTTTCCACCACAGCATATCAGGAATATGTAAGCAAAAACAGAAACACCACATTGTATTACATTTTTAAAAAAATGTTTCGATTGTTGCTTTGAAAAATATCGGGAGAATAAACATATCGATTTAATTGCCACCTCACCTTTGCTGAACTACCAAATTTACCTTGGTCATATAGTTATAAAAAAATGCTTTTTAAAGTAATTGCAATTATAACAATTCTAACGCTTGTACGACCTATATATTGTGTAAAATTCCACTTAACACCAAATACACAAAAATGCCTGAAGGAAGATATACAAGCCAATCAATTAGTTATGGGAGAGTATGAAGTTACTGGAGTTTTGGGTCAGGTTGTAGACTATATTGTAAGTACTATGTGTTTTTAATTTATGTTTGCCAGCGTTATAATAATTTTTCAAAATAGGCCCGTGACACGAAAGGTCATATACTTTCGCAAAAAGAACACATTAGTAAAGGGAAATTTAGCTTTATGTCTGAGGTGTACGACGCATATGAAATTTGTTTTATTTCTAAAGTACCATTGCGTAAGTCTTACATTAAAATTTGATAATTTCTTAGTTGGTCTATTGGTATTTTCTTTTAGATCAACGCGGAATCATTCAAGAAGTAGCTCTTGTTACTAAAAAAGGAGTTGAAACCAAAAGTTATGAAGGCGTAAGTTTATCAAGGACTTTGATGCATAATAATAATACATTATATTTAGATTGGAGAGGCGTCTAAGCTGAAACCCCTAGAACTTGATTTAAAACGTTTAGAAGATCTTTCTGATTCCATTGTTCGAGATTTTGCACTCATGCGCAAACGTGAAGAGGAAATGCGTGATACGAATGGTAACATATTAAAAAATCTAAAATCTGAATTTTTAATTAGTTTTTATTTTACCATAGAAAAAACTAACGGCAGGGTGCTATTCTTCAGTATTTTTAGTATGTGTTGCTTACTAGGATTGGCTACTTGGCAAGTACTATACCTTCGAAGATACTTTAGGGCAAAAAAATTAATTGATTAAACGTTTTATGTAAAACTTAAACATTTAAATGAATAAATATAAATAATTTTGCTTATTCTTTTACAACAAATTTTCTATTACAATTCAAACTTAATTTTTTTTTATTGTTATAATGTACTAGTCAGTGTACTTATATACGAAAATTCTAGTATTATAAATTGTTTCAAATACAGTATGTATCGCCTATATGAAAACCTTAAAATGCAGACAAAATTTTGCATATACGCGATATTTCCTTTTAAGCAATTTAAATTAATAATTATAATGTTATAATTATGATTAAAAAAAAAATTATTTTGCAATTTAGCAATATTTGCATATAAGCAGTTTGTTTATAACCGATACATTGTCTTTTTACAAGAAATGGATACACAGTGTTAATCCTAATGAAGTGCACGCTTGTACAATTTTAATTGATTGAAACAATGAGGCTGTAACCATTTAAGATGTATTGCAACTTAAACTATTCGTGCTTTGATGATTTTCACTTTAAAAAATATTTAATAAAATTAGTTTGTTTTATTCAGACGTGTTATGATTTGTTTTATTCTTGGACTGGATTTTCTTGCGTTGGTAATATGTTATGAGGTTTCGTGTAAAACTAATAAATTTCAATGACATTAGAAAAAGTATAAAAATTTTCGAGAGCATTTTTTAAGACACACAAAACGCTAGCTAGCTAGGCCGCCTATGCTGTAGTCCACTGACGTTGCAGAGCATGGAATTACAACGTTAAGTATTATTTTGTCTATTTACGGAAACTTAAACATGGTCTAAGACTATGGAGAGAATCCGAGGGCATTACTGTGGGTCATCCTGTAAGAGGAACATATCGGTGTTTGATCAATTATCTAAGCAATTTGCTGATGCACCTATCGCAATTTCTTACACTGAGGGGACTGTTGTTGTCGTAATAACAATCGAAAACATACAATATAAAATATGTGCACTGGCGTTCCAGTACATCGAATGCTATAGTAATGTAATATAAAGTCCTAAACACTAGCAGATACAATCTACATCAATACAAATATTACTAAATGTTACATATTTGTGTTCATCAGGAACAATACCATATACAGAGATACGAATTTAGTTTTAAGTTTAGTACTTTTTTAAACCAAATATATTTATTTCAATTGTTACCCTTTATGGCCTAGAATTTACAAATGAATTCAATTCATTCATTTAGATGAGATGCAGGGCTCGAATACAAGGGGAAATACACGACTGTGCGGTCGTTTTTTACGAAAAATAGCTAAATTTTGTAGATCGCTTCAAAAATCATTTATAAGCATTGAGCCGCAGACACAAATGTTTCCGTCTACGATGTTAAAGTTACATACGTATGTATATAGCACCAACTAAGTATGAAATGCGCCGTTGCACAGCTTCATCCAAAATCAAAACAAAGCGATTAAAAACTGCTTAAAGCTTACGTCGGCGTGTGATGGGGAAAGCACTATGATTCTCCCTTTTTAATTGTGTTTTCGTATACTCGAGTTAAATCCGTCGGCAATATTCGGCTCAGCACTGAATGGGGTTTACCTTCCACTCACTGGTTACTCATAAAAAATTAGCCTTTTGTATTTTCAGATACATATCATATCAACTGAGCAGAGAGCTCATAACTCCCAGTATTCGTATTCGATTTATCCATTTTCATGTGTGGGTGTGGGTTGTCTACGACACTAGACCAGTTACAACTTCTTTGACAGTTCCTAAATACAAAAGTGACATTAAGGCCGTTGGTTCTACCGTGAAGGAGAAACAGTTTAATAAAACTGTTATATTTTGTAATCCCATATTTTCTGTTTAATCTGCAAAAAAAAAATAGGCTCTCGCACATATTGATAGCTAAGTATTTCACCGCTGAAGCGAACCTTAGAGCGTCACTATTTAGCCTAACAATCGGATGTCGATTGGATGCAAAGTTGCCTTTAGGCAACATTGTCACCGTCTTGTTTATTGTCAGACTGACCACTACACTGTCACACTATTTCTTGACAGTGAATAAGCACGACGCCGCA
This sequence comes from Zaprionus lineosus, assembly GCA_035044505.1. NCBI lineage: Eukaryota > Metazoa > Arthropoda > Insecta > Diptera > Drosophilidae > Zaprionus > Zaprionus lineosus. The sequence goes on along the minus strand of JAWNNX010000212.1, from coordinate 14,236 downwards.
TTTGTCTTCAGTCCACACTGATCCAATAAAGAATCCATTATGAAGTTCAAATTAAATTGACAACAGATGGAGTCCTGCGGACAGCCACGAACAACATCCAAAAGTACCCAGTCGGTTAATCCGATGACTCACGCTTTTCTGTTCGAGAAATTATTTACCGAAAGAGAAATATTCCGACAGCCACAATCCCTCAGTTTCATGAGAAAACAAGGCCACCTCAAATAGTCGATCGTACCCTTTGAAATCTACCAAAATGCGTATGCATTGGAGCTGCTCGACTCAACTGAATCAAACACGTAACTCCTAGTATCTTATGTGTACATGCCTGCAGAGAAACCTATTCAAATTTTGGTCACTGATTAAATCCTGAATTATACGGACAAGTACTCTGGAATGGACAACTCTTCCACATTTCCCCAGTACAGCACTCCGACTCCAGGGATCGTGTTTACTGCGATTTAAAAACGAATTACGATCTTTTTTTTCTTTTGAGCCAGCTAATGCTGTCAACATTGGCAGCACGGCTCTTAAAAATCGCTTCCTCAAAGCTCGAACTTGCCACCGCTTTATAGCAAGCCCATGCATCCACCACTTAAACCGCCTGGAACTCATCTTTCTGTGCCTTCCGAACGTCTGGTGGTTGGCATGACCTAACCACTCACTAACTGAGTCGGCTTGCCATTGCCCATTGATACTTAAAATGGAAAATGCACTTAGCGAGAGATGTCAGGCAGCTATGTTTAAAAATGCACCGTGAAGGCGTCAGTTGGCCCTAGCAGTACACCATATATTGCCCTCAGAGCTACTGTTGTTCGACGGGCAAATGTGACAACACTCACTATAGGACTGTAATAACTTATATTTCGCACACCTAGGACGTTCCAGCTGAAAGTAAAATTAGACATTGTCGCCTCATTCACAAGGGTGACATCTACGTCACTATTACTAATCGGACCACATAATGTATACCGCTTGCTTGGCTGGTTGGCGTGTATAACTTAGATTTCGATGCGCTTACCTGAATATTTTATTAAATCACAAGGATGAGACTTTATTCGCGCCTAAGCAAAAGATGACTAGCACATCACCTAACAGCTGATGTTTACCAAACTTATAGTATGTACTACATATAACTAACCTACCAAAGCTATCTTGCAGACTGATACACGCCCCATATTTATTAAAATGCACTATTGTATTGCGTATTGAGTATACGGAAGCCGTTTGACACACCCGTCGAATTAATCTTGTTGTCAATAGAAGCCCGCATTCTTGCGGAATATCTTCGTCTGCAACCAGCTTTAAACGGCACTTACAGCAAGGCTTTTATATTATCCCTTTCTAGCATAAGTGCTCCCACATCACAAATGACAGGAGAGAATCTCTGTCAGTTTATTTAATGTTCATTGCGAGGCATCCTGATGTCTGGCTTTTACCCTCGTATAAGCCTCTTTATAATGCAATCAGACAGCCGACAACTCGAAGTGTCCGGGCGGTAGGCTCTAAAAGCGGCAGTACCTACCGCCGGATTTACGCACTTTGCCGCAATGTGGCCTACTTGGCTATACTGACGGCAAATGTCAGCCTTTTTGTGACGCTTTGACACCTTATGGTTAAAGCCGACGATCCTGTGGCAGGCAATCATACGAATAAGCGATTGATAGCAGTTGTATGTAAGCCCAACATCCAGATTATTTAAGGATTTCGAGCACTTTATCATCAGTTTGCAACATAATATTCACTGTTTTTCGTTCTGGAACCGGCTACGGGGCTTTACGGAAGAAACAACGTTTTCTAAGCGTTTAACATAGCCATGAGACAACGTAACACTCGGGCTTTTATATCCGGCCCAGAGAGCACCAAATACAAGAGTGGATGATAGCTCTCGAGCTTTCTGTTAAAAATAATAAACCCTGAGATTGGCTCGGTAATAAGAAAATATGCATAATTAAAAGGTAAATTACAAAGGCCAAAGGCACAGGAACAAGTAAATAATCACACAGATCCTTTGCTATGAGGCTAATGTTTTGTTGTTATGTATTGTTATTTGAGTTATTTGCATAATTAACATATGATTTATGTCATAATATTACCGAGCCCATCTCGAGGTTTTATTTTTAACATTAACATTTCGCTGTTAAGCTATCACCCCCTCTTGTATTTGGTACTCTCTGATCCGGCCCTAGAACCGCGTGTAAGATCATCTTCGCTTGCATTTCTTAAGGCGACGGCTCAGCTCAACTATGCCGCAGACAACTGTACATGCAGCTGTAGCCCGACTAACCAAAAGAGCACCGACAAATCCCACTAAAGTTCCTTCGTTGGGGTCACTGCAGGAGTCCGCACCATTGCGCAGATTAATGATCACAAGCTTCTGCAAGAGGCGCATTAAAAAAAGTTGCCCTCCCAAGGGACACTCCTTTTCGCTACTTACAGAGGCATCCATAGATGTTACAGTAGATGTGGCAGCCTTCCCCCATTAAGGAACTTCTTGTCGATGCTATTGCGGCACTGTACGGGTTCATCGCTTGCCATCAGGGCATCATTTGAGACCGTGGTCTCTGAGAAGGCTCCCTCTTCAGCGGGCACTCTGCCAATAATAAACTATGCCTTTGTGTTTAATGTATCTATTTTCCAAGAACAATTATTTCAATATTATCGCTCAACCAACAAAAGAGCAAAACTGAGAATTAAAACAACATCAAGCGTAATCTCTGCTACATGCTAATGTTAATGTTAATGAGAAAAACAAAAAAGTTTGGAACACTTCCACAAAAACCGTCCACTCGCATGTCAGTCCCTGATCACTGCCAGATTCTTACTAAACGACAATCGACTGAATCGCTGGAAGCGCATAACTTATTTTCAAAATATTTTTTTGGGCCCACTGATAAAAAGAATACCTCGAGTTGTAACAGCAGCGTTCCAAATTGAGTAACACACATGTAAACAATTCAGCTAATGATGTTGTGTTAGTCAGGAGGAGCCTGTCATTACTATTTCCAGTCTCGCATCGCGACGAGTAACATTGTAGTGATACCTTATCTATTGAAGTCATAATTACTGTATGGAAAGGGCAACATCAATTCAAATATTTCACCTTATATTGAATATATTATTGAATTGTAAAAGGGTAACATCGTTTTGAACATATGTATCTCTGAATATATGCCTTTATTAGTTATAAAATGAATTAATAATTCAACATTGAACATTTTGAACATATATTTAAAGAATATAAAATATTTCGAGAAATTATCAAAAAGGTATATAAAAAAATATATTAGGTTCAAATAAACTGAGATATGTATAATTATACTTCCATCAAGGTAACCGTATTCATTATTATCACAAAACTAAATTTAAACAATATCCAAATCTTAAGAGCTAACCAAATCAAAACGCACAAAGCAGTAGGATCAGCTTTATTTAAACAAATTCAAAACTTAAGTCAATACATTATCACCAGACACGCCAAGTTAAGTTAAACCTAAAAAAAAACAGATCTCAGCAATTTCTATATAAAATTCACCGATCTCTTTGAAATACTTCGATGAATTTCCATGGGTTCTTGTGTTGGTTATGGGTTATAAACCATTACCAGATGTGGTCAGTTGTTGGTACTATGGGTTTTAGGAATTCATCCAATAAATTTTTTGTTAAATGCATAACATATTAAGTTTAATGAAAACTGTTCGATATACGGTTTATAGCCTTAATTTATGTACATACATATATGTATACATATGCATACATGAATACATACAATGTATGTCGAAAAGTTATTAGGGAATGGTTCCATAATTAACTGTTATTTGCTCTTGATAAGCACGGCAACTTATGTTCACTCATTTGATGCTTCACAGACTGACTTGCGAATTTGGCTGCGCTCGATTTATATTATTGTATGCATAATTAGAACAATCGGCATCCCTTTCTAACTAATCAGTCAACGTCGTGGTTTTGATTATTACTGTTAGCATAAGCTTGGTAAATAATTTCTATTCTATTTTAAATTTTTTGAGTTTTTTCAAACCAAGCTGAGGTATCGGTTTTCCTTAATCAGATGTGCATAATGAGTTTTATACCTGTATAACTGTGATATGTCAACTTTTGATTTCTTACCCAATTTCACAGATAATTTGGTATAAAGTAAAGTATGAAATACCTTGATTTGACATTTCGATTTCTTGAATAAAATTGTGTGTATGATAGCATAACATTTTATTAGTTTATTCAAAGAATTCTTTTTACGTCATTTCTCTGAGCCATAGTAGTTCGACAGAAATTTTCTAATGCATAGTTAAAAACTCTGCTGAACTTTTCTGGAATTTCAAAAAAATGTTTGTTTTTTATTTACATATACATAAGTCAACAAATAATATTTAAAATTGATTTTCAATTTGAGCATTAATATGTGCTATTTTAACACAATATAATAATATGCAAAAAATTGTTTAATATAATAAATATATCAAAGCAAACAAACTGACTACTTTTTTTAAATTTCAGTTAGTTTTTTATTTAATTATGTTATGCAGAAAAAAAAATCTGATTTAATGTTAAAATGTTTTAATATATATTAATTTTCGAATTAACTATACAACGTTTTCCATTTTCATTTTTATGGCGAATATGAAATTATATTAATCGATAATTTTAAGTTTCTGACTGAACCACTATAGCAAATACAAATTATCTAGAACATTTTAAATTTTGGACATTTAATTAACGTAGGTAATCAATAACATTTTCTATCTTAAAATAAAAGTATTAAAATTTATTACATTAAACATAATCGATACATATTCGTTTCGAAGTATGTTGAAGTAATTAGAATTGGTATACATACATACATACATCCATATGTACATACAATATAACATAAGCATATCATTGCAATTATAACATGGGGAGGAATAAATGTGTGTGTCGCTATCATGTAGGAAACTAATTTTTAAAACATAAAACAAACTGGGAAGTTATGGTTTAGCTAATCAGCAAAAAAACATTTTAAAATTCTTTTTGAATACTATTGAAGATGGTTGTCAAATTCGCCGTCATTCAAAAAAATAATATATATTTAGTAGTAGTAATAAACAAAAAAAAAAAAAATGAACAAATACAAAAATATATCCTGCAAGCAATTGTTGTAATCGCATGCAACTTGCCCTTTTAAAAAAATAAATACTGACAATAATTTAAAGCGCAGAAAGTTAAACAATTTAACAAATAATCGATGGTTTTGTGTAACCGATGTTCAATTTTTGGACACTTTCTTTGACAGTTTTCCAATATTTGTGTAACTTAAAACCGTTATATGATAAAAAAACATAGCTTCATTTTAGTCGTTGAAGACAAATGTAAAAAAGACAGTTGAATTCATCAATGAAATATTTTTGCCTAATTAATAAAAAACTATATAAATTTCTATTACATTGTTTAACATCGGAAGTTAATTTAAATCTTGGTAAGACAACTTATTCGGTTAAGTTTTTGACTGTTTCTACATGTTTCTGGTGGCTGACTTCAGACACAGGTTTTGCTCTCATCTTTTACCAAGGCTTTATTATTTAGGGTCAGCAGTTTCAGTTCCATCACCCTATTTTAAGCTTAAACGAAAATAATAGCTTCATTAGACTATATTCGAGTAAGTTTTCCACGCAGCAGAAAGACATATTTCCAAAGGAAAAGATTTTTGTAGAATGCTACAGGCAGGAGAGTACCAAGTTTAACACTCTGTGGATACAGGAGACAAAGACAGTTCTTTGAAATGATGGTTTAAAAGACTTGGTGTGCATTAATGTGTTGCATTTTGTTACTGTCACAGTCGCTTTAAACTTCCAATGTGCCAGTGCCGCAATCCCATAAGTAAGTGCAGTCTTTACGGCGATGCACGACAGTGCAATGATTGCTTTGGTTACAAGATGCGTCCTCAACATGATGCGATGTTGAGTCGTCAAATCTAATCAATTATTCTAAGGCGTTAGTCAAACGCAGATTAAAATTCACAATTTTCTTCATTTTAATATATAACAAATATAACAAATATCAGAGATACACAAAATCTCACATTAAGTTTTATTTTCGTTCAAATGTAATAGGAAAGTTATAGGGCTCGTTTCGACGGTTGCTCGCAAAACCGTACGTTTTATTGTATATTGTATGCGAAAATTTATATTCTACCTTTACTTTTTTTATTTATATATGGATGAACAGAAAATTTGAGTATATTTTCATTACACACATGAAAAATGTGAAATAAAGTCAACGACTTAATAATTAGTTGTGTCAAATTTAAGTTTTACAAATTGAATCACTAATATACATATATAAATTATTTCTAGTTTCTTCTTTGTCTCGGTCAGATATAAATGCTGGATGAACCATTTGCAATGTTCTTTCGCTTGAGTCGGATTATGGGGCGAGAATTTACTAGCGTTCTAGCTGGTCTATTTCTGTGAGCTTTGAGTCTCTCATTATATCGATGCTTGTTAATTTGTTCACCCACCGTATACAGATGTAGGTATCTATATAATGTGTTCCTTACGTAAAAAGACATTTGGTTAAAGTCCTAAAATATTTATTTCGAAATATCTGTAGTTTCTTGATATGTGTCTTGGTTGCAACTCCCCAAATTTGAATTCCATATATCCAAATTGGTGCTACTATGGAATTATAGACTGCCCTTTTATATCGAAGGGATAGTTTGCTGTTCCTGTTTATGAACTCTTTCATTCTGCAACGACATCTTGTTAATAACTTATGTGTGTGTAAGTAGTTTGACTCATTTGTCTGTGGGTGTAGTGTGTCATTAATCCAAATGTTTGGTGGTTTTTGTCTACGAAGTATAAAGCAAAAGTTTGAGCATTTTCCTGGATTGATTTTTATGTTCCACCGATGTGCCCAGTTCTCTAATTCAATAATGTATTATTGCAGTCTGTCCGCCGCTTCGTATTCACATTTTGAGCTATAAAGGACAGCTACATTGTCTGCCTACGATGCCAGGAGCGTCTTGTTTTTTTGTCCATATTCTGTTGACGGAGCAGGTCAATCTGCTGTGTATAATATGTACAACAAGGAGCCAAGGACACTTCCTTGCGGTATACCAGCTTGCACTGAATATATTTTAGACACAGCAGATCCTACCTAAACGTTAAATTGGCACCATTCCAGATAAGATCTGAGCATCATGTAGTGTGGAGCAGGAAGGCAATTTTGTATTTTATATAATAGTCCAGATTGCCAAATTCTTTCAAAAGCTTGTTACAGTGTTACAATATTCTTTTTCATCAAATGCCTTCAGGATATGATTAACTACTCTGTGGAATTCTTCAATGGAACTGTGTCCTTTTCCAAAACCAAATTGGTGATTGGAAATTGTTTTTTGAAGTCCTTCCAGCGTAGCAAGTCTTTTTAAAAGTAGTTGTTCCCATACTTTTGAGAGGGTTGATTGTAGTCTTATTGGTCTGTAAGATTTTGGATCGTCGTCTGGTTTTCCTTTCCTGCTTTGTGTATCATATGTATTCTTGCCAAATTCCATTTTTTTCGTAAAGTATTGAAATAATATTATAGCATTAAACATAAATGCTACAAAAAACTATTGCGTGTAGAATGTACGACGAACTATGCATAAAATTTGACACTGGCTTATTTGTGTTCGCTTCTGCTGCTGCTTGATTTATTTTTGTAGTTAGCATCATCATCATCAATGCCCTCTGAAGTGTTAATTTTCAAGTTAAGACCTAAATCTGTTTTTTTTTGTGTTGAAATAAGTTTTTTTTATTTCGTGGCACCTGTATTTAATCTAAACAGGATGCTCTATCTCCGTTTTTGTTGGATATATTGTGGGAGAACCTATTGCAAGAATTTCTTTATTAGAAGCCGAAAGGTATTTAACTATTTCAGTGGCCCGATAGTTAGCTATGTAACCTACTAACTGCCAGTGCCTTGCATCCCAGTCATCTATTAAAACACGTCGATCTGCTATGCCACAAATTCTAGCAAAGTCATTAGCACACATTGATTAGGGCAGGAGGATAGTATACAGCTCCAAAGTCAATGTCTCCTATTGTCGTACTCACTCTGTCAAATGTTTGATATTGATTTGACGCTCGTGAGCACTGTGGAAAGTGTTTAGGATTTGATTAAACCATAACAGCAACGCTTTTCTTACGACCTTCAGTAAGATTATGATTTATTGTGGGTGGTAGCCATATAGTTTTGGACTAATTCCATTATTTAGTTAAGTCTCATTTAATAGAATAATATCAATATTATTTTTTAGTAACAAAGAGCTCTAGCTCGTTGCTTTTATTCATTATGCCATTGGCATTTCATATAAAAATATTTAGTTGATTAATGGAAATGGATGATGGAAATTTTACGTTTAGTATAGCAACGATCTGTGCTCATCAATTGACATACTAAGCTTGCTAAAACCTTGAATAAGTATGTCAAATTGTTGAAATGATTGTTTTTGTTTATGTTCTTGTTTTTCTTGTCATTGCTTTTATGCTGCTTGGCTACAAGTGCGGGCGACGTCAGCTTTAGATGTCCCCCGGTATATAAGGCTTCCATGTCCCTTGTTATTTCTCTTATTCTTTTTAATTGTTTGCAAATCTTGTGTCATCGGTAGATCTATGTTATTTATTTTATCCATATTATAAATTCGTTTTTTTTTTATTAAAATAAAACCTTTTCACGACTGCGCGTGCGCGCCGCACTAGTAAACTTCATTGTTAATTGGTTTGTTTTTGATTTGATGGCGCACGCGATACTAAACTTAATTCCATTTATATTTTTTTTGTTCACGTTTACAGTTAACTCTGCTTTTTTTTTTTATATATATATTTAAAACAATTAAATAAAAAGCAAGCTATTTAATCAAAAGTTTATGTTTTATTGGAACGAAATCTTTTATGTTTCGGTGGGATGGTTTTTAGGTAACTCAATTTGTATGTAATCACTTTGTAGATTCATTTTAAACCAAAGGGAAATGGAGTTGAAGGCGTTGTAAAAGTTAGCTCTACTTATCGTATTGACAAAACTTGAAAATAAATTTTAAGAAACTAACTCTTTAGTTCATTAGTGTTACCGGAAATTTATGTCTTTATTTTCAAATTCGTGACAAATATGTTCCATTTCGTTCAAATATCTGTTTGTTACTTTGTTAAGAAAAATAAGGCTGTCTATATATAAACATTTAAACGTATATGTAGATACTTTAGTATGGATTAAAATTAAAATAACTTTTATAATTTTGTCATAAAATTGCCGACTTTTTAAAATTTGTTGAAATAGTCATTAATTTTTTTTAATTATTAACTAACACAAAAGAATATGAAAAAATTCGATTGATCTTTGAAACAATATTTGAATATTTAGTTGAATTAAATACAGATAAAAAATTTAAATTTTAAATTTGTAACTAAGTTTAACCCAAAATGTTAATTCTGTAAATTTACAATTTTTAATTTAAAAAAGTAATTCAAGTTTGTCTGTGTTAGTAAAACATAAAAGTAGACTTGCTTGCATAAAATCATAGGGAAAATTTTTTGGAACACAGTTAAGATTTGAATTTAATACAATAAATGAATTCTTTGGATTTTGACTGCGAGTGGAATTGCGTGAGAAAAAAATTGCACTTTTCTTTTTCGTTACATAATATAATACTTCTAATTCGTTAACTTTGTTAAAAAGTATTTCTAGATCTCGTTCAGCGCTCTGCAAAAATTTACATCGTATTTCAAAAATTCCATAGTAACTGCAGTTAAATAGTTGTTGAACTCTATACTCAAGCTGTTTAATAATGTACTTGCTGGTGGTTTCAGTAATTGCAAATATATTAAATGCTGTAGATAGTTTATAACTGGTAGCACATTTAAATATTTCTGAAGAATATAAACGTAAAAATTCCAAGTATTCTTGAATGCATTTTTTTTCCCGTTTAAAAGTAGAGCTATGTAAAACAACTCGTTGAATATTTGCAAAATCTATAAATGTTTCATGAACTGTAGTTAATGTGTTCTGTATGAACTGCATCACATCACTCAAAACGTTGGCAAACATTAAATGAAAATATTCCATTTCTGCAAAGTAATTAGTTAGCAGAAACTTTACTAGGGTTGGTTGTGCTGATGGAATATGACGAAGCTGTTGTATAAAATCGTAACTTGTTTTTTTTGTAACTTCATGATATTTTGCAGTATGATTAGCAAACGAACTAGTCTGATTTGCAATTAAGTAAAAATATTGGTACAGGCCTTTTAATCTAAACATCTGATTATGTGAATTATATTTTTCGACTATGTCATCGAGCATAACAGATGTTGTTAAGTTTCGTTGTAGGTTCTCTAAAAAGTTTTTTAGGTGGTTTTGCAACAATTGCTTCGATTCGTCTGCTTTTCTCATAGCATCGTAAAAAAGATTCGGTGTGAAATCCGTTTTTATTGGATACAAAATTTTATTAATTTTTGGTAAAGACATATTGTTCTCTGCGATATTAAAAAATTGTGCTGTCACTAATGTATAGGATACAAAGAGAAATATATGTGCTCTCATTTTCTTACTTTAAAATGAGTAATTAATTTTTAACGTTCGTGGCACCAAGAGCTTGTTAAGCTTGCTCGTTAATATTAAAGAATGTATAGAACCTTCTGTAATCAACAATCACAGACCAACTATTTCTGGTATATGTGTCAAATAATTTTCATAAAATTCTAAATATATCATGAAAAATTAGTGTCGAGAATATTCCATGTGCTTAATATAATTTAAAAATAGAACGTAAAAAATGACGTGACATTAACTATGAATTTATAATTATATATGTGTATTATAAGTTTTTGATATTTAATGGATAATTTAATTGTACTTTAATTGACGTTGACACGAAAACCATATAAATAGTTACATTGTTAGTCTTTATTATATTTCTAAAGATTACCAAATAATTTTATTTGCTGTGTAAGCTTAGCTATGCAATTATCTTGCTTAAAATGTTAGAATAGATGTTATTTAATTTGATTTTTCAATGTAATTAAATAATTTTGGATTTGTGTAATTTGTGTATAAACTTGATTTGAAATGATGATTATATTATTTTAATATTTTATTAAACATTTTTGGATATTCGGAAAAATATAAGCGAATGGGAACGAAACTACGTTTGTTATTATCGGAATTTTCTTGAACTTTTAATAGTTCTAAATGCTACTTATATTATAGTATAATTTTATATAATTATATACTATACTCTTAATTATATATAATAATATAAATATATATGTATATGCAGTAGTGAGCACAATGTCGGGCATTGCCGACTGACTTAGCTCGACTATACGAATATAGAATAAAAAGGGAAAAACCATTGTGCCATCGCACGCTCTCATAAGCTTTGTACAATTCTTGGTCGTTTTGTTTTAATTTTGTATGAAGTTTTGCAACAAGGCATCTTATGTCTGGCCTGTTACAAACACATACCAATGTAACTTTTACATCGTAGAAGCGAGCAATGGTATGTGTGACCCACTGCCGAAAAATGATTTTTAAAGCGATTTGAAAGAGTTTTGCTACTTTTCGTGGCCTTTTAAAAATTACCTCGAGATCATATGATAACCAAGGGACAAATCAATGCATACAAATGAATTAGATTGTGAAATACGCCTGTTACTCTCTATCATGTCCCTTGAACTTCACTTATTTAAAGGACAGCCCATGAATGTGAAGAAATCGCTTTAGCTTCGTTTTGCGGATTTTTAAGTAATCAGTCAGGCAGAAGCCTCTGAATGAATGAGATGTATCTGTCTGATTTATTAATTCTAGTAAGTTAAGGGTTACTTTATGATGCTACAAAATTGTAACAAATATGTTTTGAACTAATTATTTTACTATTTTAAATATAATTAATTCACTATTTTCGCAAAATATAATATTCGCATAATTTGGCGATGCCATATGCTTTCATTCGTTGCTGAAATGTTAGCAAAAATAGCTTAAATTGTATTAAATTAAGTTATTATTTGCATTGGATCTATCTTTTTTTAAAAAATTTGCTTCTGCATTTGTTCTTGATGGAAAAAATATGATTGATATTCAGTAATATTTGTAAAAATGAATGTGCTCACTTCGTCTACTTCGGCTGCTCAAGCAGTCGCTCAGCATTTAGTAATGCGGAAACAAGACGAAACAAAAGGCAAAAGCACTAAAACTTACAAGCTCTCTTCTTTTTATTTTGAGTAAATTCAACCTCTTACTTTCTTCTCAAAATGTCTATAGGTAGGTTGTCTCTGCCGTACTTTTGTGACTTATCCGTAATTAATTTAATGAACCAAAGTTTTCATTTCAGAATATTCTTTGCATGCATGCATTGTGTGTTTCAATTTAATAGTTAATGTCCAAAAGTATCTAAGTCAAACCGTATTATGTATTTTTAAATTCATTAATTAAAGGCGTAATGTCGGATCTATTATTGGATATAGTTAATGATATTGCACCGTGTCACGTTAAGAATCAAAAGACGACTTATATGAGCAGAGAACATACAAGTATGGACGAGGAAGCAGCGCATATAAAATTAAATCAACTTAAGAACTGTGATGATGATGATAGGGATAATGCCATTTTTAAAGTTAAAAACGGTAGTGAAAAAAACAAATACTTTATTAAATAAAATATTACATAAAGTTACATTACCATTACAGAATTATGCCCGTGCCCTCACAGAACTACATCTGTAGAAGTTTCAAAAGAAATTAAATGCGAAGATGAACTCAAAAAACGCGGAACAATTCAACAAAAAAATGAACATCATTTGATAATGGCTGATAACATAGTAGCCACTTGTTGCATGAACAAATCTAATGCGCTGATTCACGGAAATTCAAGTTCTTCAAATATTTTTAATAGTGCCTTCAGTAAAACTTTGCTCCCTCTTAAAGCCCCTACAACTATGATAAAGAACCAAAAACTTAACCACGCGTCAACGTGTAACGTAAATGACCACGATTTTCAAAGTTTAAATATTCAAGAGAATTGTAGTATAAATATAGCAAAATCTAAAGAAATGCACGAATATTATAGCAATTATTTATCAGGGGAATCATTGCAAGAACAAGAGTTGTCAAAAGCTTGGTCAGATAACTCTAGCGTCACATATGATTTACACGAATCTCAAAGAACATCTGTTGAAAATTCTTCTAGTTTTTTAAAGCTTAATCAGTACAAGCTTTTGGAACAAATTGGCCAGGTATTTAATATATTTATAAAGTCCTTTTACTATGTTAATTAAAAGTTTTTAATAGGGTTCTTATGGACTAGTAAAACTGGCTTATTCAGAAGAAAACTTAAATCACTATGCAATGAAGATTCTTTCTAAAAAACGTTTACTACGGCAGGCAGCTTTAGTAAAACGTTGTCCTAAGCAAACTACTTCACCATTGGATCGTGTATACAAAGAAATTGCAGTTTTAAAGAAACTTGATCACCCTAATGTTGTAAAATTAGTTGAAGTACTAGACGACCCAAAAAAGGACTCCCTTTATATGGTATTTGAACTAGTAAAAAATGGAGAAGTGCTCTCTGTTCCCACTAATAAGCCACTATCTGAAGAAAGAGCATGGAGTGTTTTTCGCGACACAATACTTGGTTTGGAATATTGTAAGTTAACATTTTTTTTTATGAGCAAATTTAAAAACATAATCTTATATGGACATATTCACATACAAATTAAATTTTTCCCAACAAATCATTTTAAATTTCACCTCACCCAGCAAAAGAGTTGCCCTCTGCACATGCAGGTAATCAGAGACAATATATTTACTGTTTAAAACCCATTTCTTAGGAAAGAAATATTAATTTGATTATCCCCTTAGGAAGTAGGAACAGTCAAAATTAAGTTTACGATGTCATTGCAGAGACAACTTACCCATAGGCATGAAAATGAAGTTGTTGTACACGACAACATTTTGCAAAGTTAGAGGGTCAAATGCAGAGAGCACTAAATACAAGAGGGGGTGACAAGGCTTTTTCCCTTTTTGCTCCTATATTTGTATCACAGAGCACCAAATACAGAGAGTACCAAATACAGAGACAACTTATCCATAGACATGGAAATGGAGTTGTTGTAAACAACAACATTTTGAAGAGAGCCTAACCGAGATTGAACCCACTCAAAATAAAAAGAGAGAGCTTGTGAATTTGAGTGCCTTTTGTCTTTTGTCTTGCTTCCGCA
>JAWNNX010000208.1:0-24715 GCA_035044505.1 Zaprionus lineosus | reverse complement strand
CAACACCAGCATCAGCACCAACAACAGTCCCAAGACGAGAACGGCTACCAGCCACAGCTCTATCTGATCGCAATGAGTCCACAGGCACAGTACGCTGAGGCTTCATCGGGAGCACAGCCAGAAACTGCACATCAGGAGGAGCAGCAACAGCCTATTTACGTGCCAGAGCATGAGGTGCCTTCAGAGTCGGAGGCTCTACCAGAGGGATCCGACCACGAGCTACCCATTACCGAAAACAATCCCCGTTCCACACACACCAAAGTCATTTTTAATACACCAAACAGTGGCGCGGATTACTCGGTGAACATGTACGGGCTGCCCGCCACTCAAACCTATGCGGAAGAGGAACATCAACAATCGCATACACATCCGCATCCGCAGCCACACCCGCATCCGCACCCGCACCATCACCAGCAGAAACATCAACAGAAGCACCAACACCACATCCAGCAGTCCGAAAACACTTACCAGCAAGCAGCGACCGGCCACGCGGACACATCAACTCCAGCGACTGACTATCATTCGGCGCACACGCCATCGGATCCAATGGCCAACGCGCAGCTTCCCTACAACTACCACGCCCACGGGCTCATGATGTCCCGTGCCCTGCGTCAGCGTAAGCGGTCCGACAGCGGTGAGCACGCGACCGATCACCAGCTTCAGCAGATACGCGAATTTGTCCGCGACAAGCTTGGCGCCGAGATGGGATCCGCGGTGGAGTACAAGACGACGCAGCTTCTCGAGGGCTAGACTGTGGGGAGCTCGACTGGGACTGCAGTTAAAGCTATTGTTAATGTTTTAATGTAATAAGTCTACTTTTAAATTAATCGCTCGCTTACGTTTGTTGTTGTTGTATGTTGTCTTAAAAGCCAATTATTTATATTTATTCTGCTTTGGATTCAGGACGAGGAAACGTTATCGAATTAGTTCTAAGCTCATCCGTTGATTCAGCAACCTTTCTAAAATGGATTCAAATTAGATTTCCAAATCAATTCATTTTCTGGTTTCAATCAGTCCCACTCCCAGTCGCGATCTATACATATGAGTATGTGCATATATCTGAGCCGATCTGCCTTAGGAGGATAGAACACATGGGTATGGTGTATATTTAAAGGAGCTGCAAGGACAAATATGCACAGGCTGCAGTTGATCATAGAACTGAACTCGGCATATGGAAGTGCCGTGTGCGAACACACTCTTTCAAGGTGCGGGGGCGTTTCAATACAGCTGGGTACTGAAAACAGAGTATATTATTGACGAGCTCACTCGCCTTAAGTATTTTTAATAATAACAATTATAACCGATTGATTAACTGCAATTTTTTTATAGCTGATTACAACAAATTGTGTTCAACATGTGCAATAATTAGTTTGTAAAATGTGCTTTTCAATTTTTATTCTGCACAAATAAAACTAAATGAGAAATCAAATCGAGAGTGTCCAATGGTGGGGAAAGGAGTAGGAGGAGATGGACCTGCCTTCTAACGATTTTATTTTATTCAGTGTCTTAAGGTTAAATTATATATATTTGGATCCTAAAGAAGAAGAAAATACTGAATGGTAACCGGGAATGTCCTTAAGGTCCCATTCCACGGTGACCTTAATGGCTACAGAAGTTTTGAGTATTGTTTGTTAGGATCTGTTTGAGCGCCGCAGATATTGACCCGAAAATGTGTAAATTGAGTCCTCGATGAGAGGCATTTGATTTGCTTAGATTATTTTTGTTGCAGTTTAATTGGATGCCCCATCTGGACATGAACTGGTTCAATTTATGTTATTTAAGTCTGTAGTATACCTTTAGGTCACAAGCCGGTGACCGCATCAATTGTCAGCACACATTCAGGTAAAATCTATAAAATATATATGCCTTTTGTTATACTTACTAAAACCGTACGGACCAATAGTCCCCAATTGTAAGTTGGCGTTGTACTTTTTAACAAGGTATTTAAAATCGAGACAGAAATCTAAATGTATATATAAATAATGAAGGTGAGGATAAGCTGAAATTTTCAAAGGTGAAATAGGAAACTGAACCGACATCATATTAAAATTGAATTAACATGTAACTTCTAGCAAAATGAACCGTTATATAGTTAGATATAGTTTTGATATAACTTCTCTCGATCCAATGATAGTTAAAAGCATTTTTATATTTTTAATTAAATTCAAGCAAAATCAAATTCAAATTGCACAAACAATATTATGATGTATAGAAATATAAGAGAAAGAAAGCTACTGAAGTATTTTACTGTCTGCCTAAAAGTATGCTACACATTTGTTCGTGCTATAAAACTATATTATATATGTATCGAGTGCTGTGAAGCGCAATGCGGAAAACCTCAAAGGCTACAGATATTATGCAATTTTGACGATTTCACGGAAGCCACGCATTAAAAAACACCCAAAACAAAATAATTCAAACTTACACATTTTGGCAGGTAGTTTTCATTTAAATTTTCTAGTGTTAAATGATAGTGGCTTTTTAAACATGTTTAATGAAAAAGAAATAATTTAAGCTGAGTATTTAAAAAACCAGCATACTAAATGCACGCAAAACCGAGAGGCAATGAAAACTTTAAATCTTCACTTAAACTGAACTAATTTACCAGTTACAGTCAAGCCTGACTGTTACTTCACACTCCAACATGATGCATTCAATTAGTTTTATTAAAACCAACTAAGCCATTGAAATTCGAAGGCATTATTAATTATATGCTATATCAAATTTCATTTGCATCCTGAACCTTGAAATTGCATTAAGTAATTGGATTTATGATTCATTTTAACAATTAAAGAAATGTAATATTAGATTTTTTTCTATGTAAAATAAATTTATGATTAATAAACAAATGTTATAACATTATAACTAAAAATATATTTAAATCAACTGAATCTGATGATTTGATCTCCGTCGAAAAGCAGAGTCGAAACACTCAAGCCACAAAAAGCAGAGGCGGGAGTGAAAACGGCATCGACTAGAGAAAATGGCGGGGCACGCAAAGAGACCGACTAAAAAGGCAGTTCCACCTTAGCTAGGCATCCGTAAGGAACACCACTGAATGTATTTTCCCAAATAATGCTATTATTTTGTTACCTCCTTATAGTCAGGAGTCCTCCACACAGTCAGTGGCTGACTTACAGTTGCTGAGGTAGTGATTACTGAGGATCGGCTACTGGCATAACTGGATTCTTGAGCGGCACAGAACTCCCTAAAATCGTTCTCTGTGTGCTTTTACTCTCAAAAGAAGGACACATATCAATTGTACGTATGTCAAAAGCAAAAAATAAGATATACTTTAGAGAATTATTGTAGAGAATTTGAACAACGTAGCAGGTTTAATTAAAATATAAATTAATCAAAGCTTGATTGACGTTCAAATTATTATTATTACATATTATATATTACAAATAGTTGAACAACCCAAAGCTATTAAAATGTGATCGAGTCTTACTTTCATTTGGCCAAAGAGCAATACCAATTATGGGTAAATTACACGCAGTAGCCAACTGTGGTAATGTCTAAGCCAATGTAGTGCAAACAGTCGCAAATGCGAAGCATTGATTGCTTCAAGTTATTTAAATAATAATTCTGTAAAATATTAATATTTGAAATAAAATAAATGGCAAGTGTTTTGAATAGAGTAAAGCCCCAGATATCCAGTCTAGCTACCAAGACCCATGCAAAGGCAGATTCGATATTTCGCTTATGCCCAAACCTGAATGCGGCCTTTGATGATCTATCATCTTCGAAGAAGGTCGGTATTATTATCATTATTATTCACATCTAAAAAGACAGCTACTCTATTAGGATCCAAATGCCCAAGGCAACAGGGCAGCTACATGGACAGTCACTATGCAAGATCCTTAGCCAAATGTTTGTACCCAATCGAAAGGTTTATGCTCGGTGTTACGTAACAGGAGTGATTTATCGATCGACTCATTAAAAATAAGTATATATCCAAAAAAACAAAAATTGTATTATTAAATTAATTAAAGCCAAGTTTTACTAATAATAATACTTTTCACGAACTCAAGCAATTGTGGTGGCTGCCTGATACATGGGAGGTAACATTATTACCCACATAAGATGGCCAAATCAACCCTAGACAACCAGTACCTACAGATACATCAGTTATAGTTCCATAAGCAATATAACTTAAGCTTTTAAATCTTTTTTACATAAACCTGTTATTATTCCAATTTTAGTTTTTATTTCCTATCTATTCGTACTTATAGTCCAAGCTGATCTCCAAAAATAATTTCAAATAAGTTTACCTACTAATCATCTTTTGTACCATTTGTTGTATCAGTTAAGTTGGAGTCATCAAACTAAAAGTATAATGAAAACATATATATATATATTTGAATATATACATGTATATAAATGTAAGATTTATATATTAAGGAGAATAACACAGAGTAACGTTTGATAAATTGGTCAAGGGTTTTCTTTAATTAAACTTACTCAGAATGAGTAATAAATGGAATAAGGCGCCTCAGTTAATAAAATCATAGTTATTCTTATGTTATTTTTATAAAAGTTACAATTAAAAGTCCGTAATGCTTTTTATTCAGTCATTTCATAATTAAAATCAAGTTATTTAATTCTTTATTGTCCCTTGATTTATGGACCTTCTTAAGGCAATGGCGATTATAAAATGAAAACTAAACTCGAATTAAAGTAATAGTATTTTATAAAAAAGGGATGAGTCGGGATTCAATAAGCAGTTAATCTAATCAGTGTAAATATTTTATGGACATCGGGCATTAGCCACCATTCGCTATAAGACGAACCATTGGTTCTCTGTTCAGTTGTCAGAAATTGGGACTTATCCATTGTATGACGACCCAAGCTGAAGGATAATGACATTCCGCCCATTATGAGAAAGCCTTCATATTATGTTGTTATAACTCCTTACAACGTACCACGTACCACGTATCCTTAATTATTCGCAATAAATTATTTACTAATTGACAAGAGCTTGTCTTCACATAAATGTCTTAGCCTATTTTCTACTTTCAGCAACTTTCACCTACATCAATGGTAATTACCAGTGTTTACTTTGCTGCCTGTTTAGCCTGTTGCCACATCATTTGAATAAGTTTACGTAAAACTTGGGTAAGCAACTAGCATAATCAGCTGCCGTAATGGATGGTAAATTGTACCAATTTCAATAATTATTTGTATGTAAATAAGGCACTGGCACCGTCTGTGGCGGCATCTCACCTTTCGAATCGAAATTATGAAAAAAGCATAACACACAAAACGTAAAACAATTGCAACACTCGCAACACTCGCAACACTCACGGCACCCGCAGCACTCACAGCACTCGCAGAGCACGGGCAAAGTACAAGCAACTTCCGTACACCTCAGATCAGTTGCATATTCAAATTTCAATCTTCACATCCGCCGCTCTTTCTATAAACAAAAAAAAATGATCTGGACACCCTTCTTATGTACCATATGTATATGTATGTATGTACATATGTCCGTATACCAACCATTGAACCTTAGGAAAGCGAAGGAAATTGAAAGTTGACGATCTGCTTCCCATTGCTGTCACGTGGGTTCCGTTGACCTGCTATCGGGCAGGCAGCCAAATTTTTCAAACTGCCCTGCCCAGTCCAATCTGAAAAGTGTCACCTTGCCCGACCGGGTGGTGCAACGTGTGAAACCACTTACTTGTACACTTGTACATTTGTACACTTGTAAACGGAAACACAGCCGCCAACAGCTTTGGGGAGGAAACGCAAACAAGTTTTGTCCCCATATTGGCGCTTCTTTATGTTTATGATATGTTTAATAGATATGATTTGTGGACACTTCCGTGCGTTTGGAGGATACTGTAGATCAGTAAAATAAAAAATAATATTTAACTAATGAACGTAAATTGATCTAAGCGCTACCAAAACAATGGACCCATTAAATGAAACACCCCGACAACTGATCATCCAATCGCCAAGGCAGCAACAACATATCAATAACAGGCGTCCGAGCCAACACAAAGCGTAACATTTCCCAACATTCTCCAAGCGGACAGCACTTCGGTCGAACAGTGGGATGAAGTCAGTATGACCGTGCTGGCGGAAGGATATGGTGTATGGCAGGAGTTGCACGAAAAATTATAAAATCATTAACCTTAAAAATTTCCTATTTTAATTATTTAATATAATTAACAATTTTAATTTATTATTTTTTTATTATTTTTTTAGTTTTTCATTTTTAGCTTTCAGCTCAGTTTCAGCACCCCAAGGAAAAGCTGTTGCATGTGTATACGAAAGGGAATCCCCAGACGCCATCTTTATTAATATATTATTTATTCCTTTTAATATCATACAAATTGTAATATAAAAGTAAAAATAAATTTTAATTCTTCAAAAAATGTTAATTAATTATAAATGTTTGCAACGCAGTTAAAAAAATTATATTTGTAGAGGTGAAGTCGAATAGCTAAAGAAATCTCATTGATGTGCCTGCCCGCAGGGGTCAAGAGGTCAGATCCAATTTCTAATTAATAAATTATCCAAAATATAGCAATGATTCACTGTGCGCCGCGCCGCATAGCAACATCGTCTCGGGCCGTTGCCACCATTTGAGCTGTGGTTGTTGTTGCTGCCTTCGTTGTTCGTGTTGCCCATATAACGCGCATGCATTGCATTCACGTATTCGCATTGGCAAGGTTGTTGATCTTCACATGCATGCCCAGACCAAGTTGCGTTCCCGTTGCTTTACCGTTACTGCTGTCTCTGCGGTTGCCATTGCCGTTGCAGTTGCTGCTGCTGCTGCTACTGCCTCTGTTGCCTCTATTGCCTCTGTTGCCTCTGTTGCCTCTGCTGCCTATGCTGCCTATGCTGCCTATGCTGCCTATGCTGCCCCTGCTGGTGGTGGTGCTCTTCGCGTTGCCGACAAGCGAATTTTTGTTTTCATTGGTGGCATTCGGAAAACGTTTCGCATCTGCAACTTCGTGTCCATGATTGCAGTTAAGTGTGGCAAATGGTTTTACCAGAATATAAATATATAAATCATACCGACTGTCAGCCAGTGAAAATAAATACAGACAATAGCTCCCTTTTCCCTTCTTTTTCACCATTTGAATTAAGTCCAAGTAAATGTATTTCAAAGTCATTGATATCATAAATATCAAAGCACAAAAAAGGTAAAAAAAGAAATGAGCCAAGCATCTCTCAGCTCTCCTAATGACTTATAATTTATTCTGTATCTTCGTATGCATAGACCACATAGTGGGGAACTGTACTCACCCTGGACGCAAGTTGCTTTATGGCATTGTATAGGATATCTAAGCGTCGAGCTGCCTTGACCAGGCCATTCTTACTTTCTTGCAGTTTCAATTTGAAATTTTCGCTACCAGCTGCTTGGTTACCATTTTGATAAAAATCATCATCAATTTTGTGCAACTTTTTCTCTCTCCATTAATTACTATGCACTTAATCAGTGACCATGAAGCAAGTAAACCTTAAAGCGCAAAGACGAAACAATTCAAAATCCATTGCAGACGAGTGGTGCTTGAGGTCCATGCGGTTACAATGTTTACTGTGGCTAACTGTAAATAGATGCTCAAACTCATGTCTCATGCCTCAGTACTCAGTACTCAGTATGAAGCTGAAGATCCAAATGATATTTCCTCAAATTCATCTGACTTGCTTTAAAATGCAGTACTTTATTGTACATGCAATCAGAGTCTAATTAATTAAAACTTTATGGAAGATTAACAAAATCAAAGTCTCCACCGTTAGGTAATAGAAATGAATACTTCCAGGAATACTTTGCGATTTCAAAACTCCACTATTCCACACACTGGCATTCGACTTTCACGCCTCTTCATCGAACAACAACTCATCGGGCAGTTCTGCAGGCAATGACAATCGAAATCGAAATCAATGAGGAGCGCCGAGCCCGAACGATTTTGATTCACAGGCCCGAACCTGCTTGGCTTATCAGTTGACTTGTACGAGGAGCTGCGGCGGTGGCAAGTACCCGTCCCGCTAGGCGTATACGTCACGTCTTATTATGATTTGCGAACTTATTAAGTACGCAATGCATAATGCGGCCGTTACAAATTTGAATGCTGGGCAGTGGCTAATGGCGCCGATGTTACCGAAGTTGTTTCATTGAAGCGAATGTGTCGTTTACTCTCTTACTCTCTTTTCGCTAATCGCTGTGTGTATGTGTCCGTGTGTGTGTGTGTGTGTGTGTGTCTGTATTTGTGGCTTGTCTGTTACAGTTGCCATGTTTTCTACGGCCTGTACATTCGCGACTTCAGCGCCATTATAAAAGCCTCGCCTCGACAGCTCAGTGCAAACATTTCAAACCAAGCAACAGACGCGAAATGATCTTCGTTATAGCCGCGCGTTTTCGGTCTTCAAAGCTCTCCGGGCCGGCCAAGACGGAGAATTTCAATCTAAATCCAAATCGGTGGCATTACTTTATTGCTGTTATACTAATAGTAAGTAAAACTGATCAGCTACCACAAGATGAAGCTAAATTAACTGACACACAATTTGCCAGTCTCAAGGATTTTACCATTTTTTTGTTATGTGCAGTGAGAATTTCCCTTAAAGCCAGTTCTCAGTGATATTTCGTGAATATCTGAATACATGTGATCTTGTGAAAAAACATCAATACCAAATAAGGATATATTCAAAGACCAAATCGAAAACAGAATTAACATCTTGAAATCTTCATATGAATCCAATAATCGATTTACAATCTGTATAATTTATATTAAAAGAATCCTGAAAATGTATTCAAAAAGGATCTCAGCGATTTTATTACTATTTTCAATTTAAAGACTTGTTTTTATTTTCTCAAAATAATAATTTCCAAAAATCTAAAGCATCTTCTACTCAATAAGATACTGAGTTTAATTTAAAAAAGATTTAAAAATTTAAAAAACAAATTTTGTGATGCTTTGGTAATATTAAAACCGTTACTAAAATCAAATCACAACTAAATAGTTGATATTTTTTCCGTTATTTTTCATTTATTTAATTCATTATTTTTATCTTTATAGTCTTCTTCTTAGTTAATCTAAATATTTTCCACTAAGCAACTTAAATATTAATTCATATATTTTCAAAGGACTAAATCGACCCAAATGGCCCAAAGTGACTAAATCGAAAAAAATGTATATAAAACCTGATTTTACTTTTATCGAATTATTTTATTTCCAATGTGATCAGAAGGATTCATTAATAATTAAAGAGGCCCAAGCAGATCAAGTAACTTTATGTATGTTGTGTATTTCACAAAGTTCATATAAACAGGGGAGAATAATATAGACGAATTAACATAAAAGTCTGTGTACATATATTAAGCTCTATTAATCCACCATAGCTATAAATCTTGCTATCCAGTTTCCAATGCCATCAATCGCCACCGGCACCAAGCACCAAGCACCAAGCACCAAGCACCAGTCACCAGGCTCCAGTCACCAGGCACGAGGCACCAAGCACCGTCCAACAATCGGTAATCAGCTTCAATCAAAACAATGTTGCGTGCAGAAAACATATCATGTTGAGACTCTAAGACGGGGGCTTGGCTAGGAGTGTGGCATCGGGCAATGAACTTGCAACCGTCGTGGCTTTTGCACCAAGTCAATCATAAGAAATTGCACCCAACATCAGCTCTATCGAATTTGAAAACGGAGGCAACATATTTAATTGGCAGCTGGTCTGCTGCTCCACCTTGCTGATTTTACTTTTCCCCTTCGAAGAAGGGAAAACGAAAATGGTTTAGTTTAATTTATCCAATTACTCAATATGTATGGTCATACTTGTGCATCGAGACAGGCAGGCAACTGGCCAACTAAATATGCACTTTGCATTTCATTCACCAGTCCGCGGGTATGACGAACGACAGCGATTGTCAACGCAATTAAAATTTAATTGGTCCATGCAAGCAATTCCACAGCCAATCTCAGGCTCTCTCCTTTCCCAAATCGATAGTTTCTCTCTCTTAATGTTTCACCTCACTTCTCCCCACAATTACTTCTATTTCTAATCCTCAAGCTGCACTCTCACTTTCACTAACAGCTCTCAATGCCAATTGGCCTATGCAGTGGCCAGTCACAGCCGCGGAGTAGCCGTCGACCCGCAGCAAAGACAACAGTGGATGAGCCCAGCGAGGGATCTATTCTCTCGGATCAGCCGTCCTTGTCCGCGAATCGTCCTAATGGCAATGTTCGCGGATACCAGCGACGTGATGAAGTGGCTCACGTCAAAGCCAAGGATCATAATACAGGCGAGTTATTTACAATATTTTTTCATCTCTAAGCTAAAAACTAAAAGATTCCTTACCGCGTACCGAAACTGCCATCAGTCTACAAATTAAACTAATTACATCCTCGACACTTCAATCCGTTAACCTCTGTGTTTGTACTCACAATTAAGCTTTCACCTGTACAGATTAAAGTACAAATTAAATACCCTAAAATTGATGAGGTATTAAAATGTAGTGATTTTCCCACTGGCTTATAACATCTGATGTCCTTGATGTTAACTGAAGTCCCGACTACACCCTTCACCACAATTTCATTACTTGCTTCTATTCTTCTATTACTCCTGCTACCGCTTTAATATGTTTTTGCATTGCCACAGATTATAATTTTGGCCAACTGGAACTTAACCTAATTCGACCCGAGCACGAAACGTCTTCCTTGTCACCGAATGGAAAAGTCAATAATTACTACTCCGCCAGTATAGGGAAAGTAACGGAGTCGGCCAGAGCTACGGGAACTGACAATAATCATAAGAAAACGGTGCAGTTGGAAGACTCGGAAACGGCGGCCGAGTATGTAGCCAATGCCATGAAGATGGCTTATGGCACGCGACAATCGGAGCAGCAGCCACCGCTGCGCATTGTAGCTGCCACTCAGCGACCATTTAGTCTCAGCTCCAGTTCCATTCCCAATTCCGAGAAGCAGTCCTACACACACACCAATGATCAAAAAGTGGATCATAGTCAGTCAAAGGCGACAAAAACCCAAGGTCAAACGGCGCTGCTGGAGGCACAGATGCAGGTTGAGCTTCAGGCTGAACTTGCACAGCAACAAGCGCTGTTGCTTGCCGAGCAACAACAACAATCCCATCGACAGTTGCAGCAGTCGCAACGGCAACAACAACAACAACAACAGCAACAACAACAGCAACAGCAACAGCAACAACGTCAACAACATCAAAAAATTGGATCAATAAACGAACCCTCGTCCCCCCCTACACCCATATTTGAAAAAGAATCGGGATCAAGGAGCTATGATCTCTACGAAACTCCCAGCAATTCCGAAGGCGAAGGCAGCAACATCGAGCGCCTCTATCGCACCAAATACTACAGCTATGCGCCGCAGTCGGCACCACCGCAACTGTATCGCAACATTGAAGAAGAAGCAGAGGAAAAGGTGAGAGTCTCGGCATCAACAGAGATACCCAAAGCCGAAATTATGAAACAGATCGAGAAATCGGTGATAAAGTACATGAAAGAGCTCGAAGCGGAAGGCAAAATTATCACCACACCGCAGGAGCTGCCACCGCCAGCGACAAAGACCTACTACAAGGTTCTCTCATTACCTTCTTCCGGAGGACCCAGCCTCTCAATTGCAAACGACGAGAAACGCTTTGCCAGCAGCACGGTGCGGCCCAAGTATAGTGCCTCCTTGGCAGCAGGACTAAATCGACAGTCCAGCTCGTCAAGCCAGCAACATAGTCAATACCATGGACAGCACCACCAAGTAAGCAAGCCAGTGTCTCATCCACTATCTAAGACCCAACGGTATCAGTCCGAAACCGAATCTGCTTACCAAGCCCCTGACTTATCGGCGGACGCGCTGGCGCCCAATGTCGAGTTCATTTACAAAATCAAAACACGCGCACCTCTGCAAACGGCCACCGTAAAGACAGTGTCCAAGCCCTACACACTACCACTTAAATCCAGTTCGGATCATTTCGATCATGGCGCCGCTTTGAAAAACATTGAAGAGTTTGATTTGTCGCATGTGGTAACAACACCGGAACGGGAACAAGAGGAGCAGCGGGTAACGAGCAAGCCCCAAAAGCTTTACTTCAACTCGGAAATCTATCACGACATTAACTCTCTGCCATATAAGGCAGAGAAACTGCGTGGCGTCGCTCCCAGTTCCGGAAATGTGCATCCGCTGCAAAATCAGGACTATCGACACAATATAAAGACATCCGCTGATATGCATCCAGACTATAAAGGGTACTCGGGGTACTTTGCGGAGCCAGCATCGAGCAGCATTGAGTTTGCAGAGAAACAGCCACCAAGTGCAATCGGCAGTGTAGACAGTGAAGAGAGCTATCCTATCCCATACCAATATGTGTTAAAGAAGGAACCGTTGTCCAGCAAGTATGAGGAGGAGCACGATAGCTGGGAACAGTCCATGCGTCTGGCGCATGCCAAACCCTCTTCAGCGAGCTACAAGACCAGCGCTGGCAGCAGCTTGGACTATGACAGCTACAGCCCCAAGTTCAACAACAATCCTGAAGGTTACGGCTACCAGCATACATACAAATCACAGCTACTACGCGGTGTGGGCTCGTCTCCTGGCGGACTTAGTTTAGGCCCCAATGCAGGCAAGCGGGGTAAACGAGGTGGTGCACCGCATCCCGCAGCTGGCGGCACAATGAGCCAGAAACTACCGCGAGGTAACGCTGGTGTCTCAGGCAGCGGATCCGGCGTGTCTATCGCCAGCAAATTGGTCAAGGATCTGGAAGCTAATCTCGCACTGCGACCACCACCTAAGAAATAGTCTATTACGTAGTTTATTTTAAAAAACATTATGTTAATAGAAGTGATCAGTTCATGTTGTTATTTTTTTTTCTCCTAGTTATTTATAGTTTGTTATTACACATTATTTATTTTGTAGCCTGTCCTTGAAGGGATGCGGCAATTATCGGGGTCTTTCACATCAGCAACTGTAACTTGTTATCGATAAAACTATATACCCTAGGAAAAAGAATTTTGTAGTACAAAATAAAAACAATTATCGGGGCTCCATAAAGAGTTCCCGCATACAAGTGAATACGCAGAGAAACCAACAATTATTCGGATTCACCTTTCCCCATTACTGCACCCTCCTTTTGACTGTGTTGTAAGTACCGTTATATTATGTTATGAAACACTAGCTAAAAAATGGCCAAAAACATCACAAAAAATCCATTGGAAATTTTGTGCTTATTGTTGAAAAGGTATATTACTTATTTTGGTACTATTTTTATAATATGTATATCCTTTTTACTAGCAATTCTGATCAACATTAAATTTAACGTCAATCGGTCAATCGACTTAAGTGTTTAAAAAAAAAATATTTCATAAATTCCAGAGCTCAAGGTACCGATTAAAGAGAGTTACTTGCCCTTGAGAAAACAATCATACATATAACTGAACTCAACTTGGAAAGGAAACATATGTTCCTAGAAACTGCTCCTCGTCCTCATTGTGTGTTTGACATACACGTGTTACATACACCACTTAAGTATTTCCATTCCGATCATCTTTCAAATCACAATTCAACACAGAAGTCGAATATGGCCACCGAATATACCCTGCGAATTATAAAAGTCGTAGTTAAAATCTTTAAAATATATTAAACAAATATATATATATAAATATATACATATATATATATATATATGTATATATATATATACGGTATATATACGGTATATAGGCGGTATATTGCAGTAGAAGTGCAGGGAAAGAGGGATGCACTCTGCTACTGAGTAAGTTCTGGTCGTAGGACGCTGACTGATAAGTTAGAGAGGGATGCCGATAGTTCCGCTGGTCTGATGCAGAAATTAATGTCAATCGAGCATAGCCAAATTGACGAGTCAGTCTGTGGAGGGTGAAGTGAGCGAAGAGAACCGACATATGTATGTATATACAATATAATAATATAATAATAGTATAATAATATAATAACAATATTGATATTTCTCTGTTAATTTCAAGTGTCTACATGTGGGCGACTATTCAAGCTGTGTAAGAGATTTTTACATTGCTTTATTTTTGTTTCACATTTGTTATTTCATGCTTCCATACAAAGGTTTTGAACTGTTGTTTGGCTATTTTCACGTAGGACAATATTTCCATTTCGATTTTATTTATTTATTTGGAATATCCTATTTCCATCAATTTGCAAATTATGTTTTGAGTTTCGACAATTTTATTTAATAGTAATTTTACTTTAATTCAATGTTACCATGGTGCTTGGCTCAAAATATTTAATTATTTCTATTAACTGGATGTGTACAATGTTGCATAGTTGATAATACATTCGCTTTTAATTTCTATTTTATTTAATTATTTTGTTTTGTTGAATTAAATACCTCATTGTCTTTTTTATTGTATGATTATGCGGAACTGAATTCTAAGTGATACCTACTGTTTGGTTATGCAGCACTAGAGTCCATCTCAGCTGCTCCCTCAAATTATTAAGTATATAAGAGATCGAAGCCAGTGCCTAACTCACCACCTCAGCTTGAGTGCATTGACCAATAAAACTAAAAAAATAATTTCACCCACGCCAGCTCCTGCAGTCGAAACCGCCAATCCGGGCTTTATCTGCCCGACTGCAAGTTGTCTCTCTTCTCCCAGCTGAAGCAGCTGAAGCTGTCAAATCGGGTAGCTTCTTTGTGACTGCGAGCTGAGCAGACACCCAACTTTGGAAGTCGAAATTAATTGGAAGTGCAGACGACCGCAATAAACAGCCCATAGTTAATTTAAATCAATATTATAATTTTTAATAAATAGCCACTAAAAACGATTAGTGACTGAACAAATACTTAGAAATGGATAGGGAATGATTTTGATTGTGTTAATAAGATTATGGCTGGTAGATAGGTGTAATGTGATTAATTAATCATAATAATTAATAATAATAATTACTTAATATTTTGGACCCCCTAACTCTACAAGTGATTTTATAATGATCAGAAGGATCATATTTCGATTCTATCGATTTTGTAATGTACCTACATCTATATCTGGTGTCAATTTTATTCTTGTATTTACATATATATTTTTTTATTTATTATTCGTTCCTTATTTATTTGAGTACCAAGTGTTGGCTGTCCAGCGACGAGGAATTTGCGTGCAGGGGTCTGGCCTGTAGTGTCATGTTTAGTCTTATGGTTGTATACTCGTATATAAAGTATTGTTTATATTCTGATAAGTTTGATTTCCTCATCGTCGGATGATTTGCTTATGCGGAGTTTTTCGCTTATGGTTTTATGTCTTTAGTCTTTTTATATCTGCTACTCCTGCTTTTTAAGTGTTGAGTCTTAATTTTACATCTTTAGCCTACGTTTAAGGGCTAAGGTAAAAAAGGCGCCGTCTCTGTCTGCTTTTAAGAGTAATCCAATCCATTGATTGTATTGGTTCTGGGATGGCAAATTTGGAATAAACAAATACATATACAGCTAACGTAGTGTTTGCCCTGAGATATGTACTCACTTACCCACTTTGAATTTATTAAGGCAATGTTCAATTTTCGGTGTGACTTAAAAGCCCTTTTTATATTTCTCTGTTAACTTGTGGCGAGGTTACATATGTTACATTATTTTATTATTTTTTTTATAAACAGATGGCAATTTGATAAATAGTAATTTTCTTTGAACAATTAAATCATTTTTTGAATGCCAGGGTGTAAATATTTTTAATGGAATTTGAGTATCATTTCTTTAAAGTCGTCATAAGGACACTTTATAGGAAGTATAGGACGTATTGATGATTTCTTTATGGGCTTCTTGGATACTTTCAAAGTCTGCACCACTCATAATGTGCATAGTAATTTTTCTGTGGGTAAACTAATTAAGTAACAGCTGTTTCGATTTTTCATAGGTGATAATTCCATAATGGATTGTGGTTATTAAATTACTCAAAGAAGTTGATTGTTTCATTATATTTTGATTGGATTCAATAAAGATTATTTGGTTTTTGAACGTATTTATTGGTCTTTCTGTTAGCTCAGGAGTGACCTTATCCTGTCTTTATCTGCACTGTGTTGGGTGGCTTAGGTGGCTTAGGTGTAATGATTGTCTTCAGATTTAAGACAGGGAATCGACAATTGAGCTCTCTTTGCCTTCGATATATTCAATTGTGAAGTCGAATTTGGCTAATTTAATTTTCCATCTTTGTAATTTAGAATTTGATCCTTTAGAAGGAGAGGTTGGGGATCATTAGCCACCTGGAACTGTCTTCCCAGTAAATAATGAGTAAAAAGTAAATATTTATTTCGTGATCCTTAAGTGCTTTACCAATCAAATATATGGGATAGCCATTTTGGGAAGGAACGGCATAAATTTGATATTTGAAAGTCGGGGAGTTTTAATATGGTTTAATATGATTTTTTATATCTATCTAGCTGGTTTTTTTTAAATAAATGTGATATGTTTTTAAAAGTAACCGGTCAATCCAAGGAGTGCTTCGATCTCTTTTACTTCGGTGGGAACTTTGTTTTCCTTTTGGAAACTCGAACTTTACTAGTTGTAACTTAATTGAACTTTCTAAATAATAATTGCAGTGAATTTAAATGTTCATCAAGAGATGTAGAGGGCAGAATTCATCAGTCATCTAAGGCAGTGTTCGTTGAGCAACGGTCGAAGGATGTTATTCATGCATCTGTAAAATGTCTTCTTTGATCGAATAACGTACGTAATGACCATTTTTTAGGGAGACCGCTGTTTTCGGTATGGAGGATCGGGCTCAACTTCAATCTGATGAAAACCTTTGGCAAGGTCAACTTAACCAAGTATTTTGTCCATATTGGGTATGGAATATCTGTCAGATATTGATGTTCCGTTTGGTTTTCTTTGCCTGAAGCGTCCGGTTTATTTGGTACAATTATTGTGGGGCTACCGTATGGTGAGTTACTCTCTCTTATTATTCCTTCTTTAGGCATTTCCTGCACTTTTTTTTCCCCCCTATCCCATGCAGTTGTGCTTGTAAATATTGATTTGTGTGGGTGAGGGATGTGTGGGTGAACTAATGAAGTCCTTTCCCTGATTGGTAAAAGTTAGCTGCTCACCTTTACGATACCGAAGTTCCTTAATCTACTCTATAAAGGCAGTCAGTTTATATTTGTTCTTCCATATTTAGCCCATCTAGTCGAGATTCCTTTTTATGCTGGTATGTTCTTGAAAGTGATTGTATTTGGAAATCCTGATTTATTGGAAAAACATCTGTCGGTGACAGTTTTGTCATTTGGATGAATTGGTAATTTGAAAAAATCTTCGTCAATCTGTTAACTAAGCCTGTATCAATAAGACATTTTCAATATATGTCCTTGTATTTATAAATAATAACAATACAGTAGACCCTTGGTTAACGTTATAACTCAATGCGTTCTAGAGCCTTTTCCGTTATGCGAAAAGTTCGTTAAGCGAAACCAATATTTCCGTATAACTCGTGTAAAATGAATTAATGCGTTCCACGTCAAACAAAATTTAATAGTCAAACTTTAATTTACGTAATTAATTGACTTTACTAATTTAAATTATTAATTAATTGAATAAAGGACAGAATGAGAATGGAAGAATGGAATGAGCAAACTTAAATTTAAAAATATTTTTTGGCTCTAGTTTTAATTTAACGAAGCTTCAAAATGCAAAAATGCGACACAGCGTTATCATTAAGGACGTCGATGGCGCATTTACGTCCATAATTTAGTCCTTATTCTTGAGTATGGTCGAAATCGTTGATTTAGATAGTTTGAATGCACGTCCTTGATCAGATGCGCCCGCACCTTACTTTTTACTTACTTATTTTTGATCTTTTATTCTGCGAATCTTTTATTGAAGTCTTCTTTGTAGTTTTAATAACTTTTCTAACAAAATAAAATGCCAAATATTGCATATCTTTCAACACGTTCTGTGAAGTTTACGAGCACAAGTGAAATAGCAAAAAAGAAGGAAACAATTCTTTCGCGGAAATCGGTAGTTCCCCCTTATCGGCTGTTCGCTATGCGAAACTTCGTTCGTTAAGCGAAACTATTTTGTCTCTAAAAGTTTGTTCGTTATGCGAAATGTTTGTTATGCTGGGCGTTCGTTAGCCGAGGGTCCACTGT
Organism: Zaprionus lineosus; assembly: GCA_035044505.1. Taxonomy (NCBI): domain Eukaryota; kingdom Metazoa; phylum Arthropoda; class Insecta; order Diptera; family Drosophilidae; genus Zaprionus; species Zaprionus lineosus. The sequence continues at coordinate 6,617 of JAWNNX010000208.1, read as the reverse complement.
ATTTATATATAATATATATATATTTATAATATATAATATATTTAATATATAAATAATTCTGTTCTATGTCTGTCTTCTTCTCTTCTATCTGGCATGTGTTGTGACAGTCTGGTTCAGGGATGTCGCAAGTATCGTATTCTTGGTTAGGGATCTCATACATTTAATATGAGTAGGAGTCAATCTGAGGAAAGTATGGTTAGGAAGGATAGTGGGGCTAAGCGGGTTGTAGGGGTACTCGGGATGGGCTGTTGTTTTTTCTTGGTAGCTTGTTTCTTCAATTCTCATTTCGGACTGTCGCTGGCTGATGGTCTCTGTGTCTTTACTGTGATATTAATAGCTATTTCCTCTCTGGAAGGAAAATTAATTGGTCATCCTTCGGTCTAATATCGTGTCGTGTCTGTTGTACTTTAAGCTTGGTCTGGGTGTAAATTGATGAACGTAGTAACTACGACGGTGTTGGGGAAAAGGAGTAAAACCGGTGCGTTCTGTCTGGTATATATATGTATACGGTTAATTTTATTATAAAGTGGTTGAAAATTGTTTAGTGGTTTTGGTTTGATTTTGGGTTTTTTTCTTTTTTTGTAATTGGGGCTGCATATATCCCTTGCCCTTGTAGTAAATTTATTAGTGATTTTAGGCTTGGGATTTTACAGGTTACAATTCTTAAGTAGATATACGCGGGCAGTTTTTGCATTACATTTTTGATGCTTGTTTGGATCAATCTATTGTACGAAGTTTTTTCTGAAGCATCGTTTTCTAACTCTTATTTACTTTATTTAATAATATTACCTTTATACTGCGTGCTCCCGTGCTCCTGCAGCAATTGCTGGCTCGGTGCGTGGGGCTTAAAATTTAAGATGAGTTCCGTTCAACTAGTGGGCCAGGATGAAATCAATACGACTTATGAAGGTGTAGAGCTTAGTTAGATATCCTTGGACATTTATTTGCCTTTCGACCTCAATTATGTTTACCCTTGAGAGATGCTCTGACACTTGCATTACGGTTGTCATCTGTTGGCACCTGTTGTTGTTGACGTTCCTAAACTTACAGATTCTGTTAATTTTGTTATCTTTAATTGTTTTTATAATAAATTAATTTTCACTTAATTAATAAATTTTTAAAATGTTGATTTTTTTAAATTGATATTTGTTCTAATTTGTCGTTTAATTATAATATTTTTTATTATAATTGTTACCCTTGAGAACCCTTGTTATTTCGTTTCTTTTGTAGAATAACCAACCCGATGTATTCTCCCAACGAATTCAAGAGTATTTTTAAATTGCTCAGGGCTTCTATTTTTTTTAATTTTCTGAAATTTATCGCGATATTAGCCGCCGCGGGTTGCCTTTGCAAGGTTCTTGGGAACCAATGATGCGTCATGAGGACTAAGATCAGACTAAGACGCTGGGCTAGGGGTATTTCGTATATACATGTATATGTATATATATAAACAGATCCCTAACAAAAAGTCCCTTCACCTCTCAGGGAATAATAAACATCGTCAACATAATTGTATTTGGGTGACTCAAATTAAATGATCACAAAAACATATCTCTTTAATTTTTATTATTATTTTTTTGTTTTTATTATTGTGGGGATAATTGAGCTTAAGTGTTTGATATTTGACGCCCAGTACAATATTCGCTCTTTGTTTACATTGGAGTTATGCGGTTTCTAAACACTGGAGTCTTCCGACGACTCAATGTTTTTATTACTCCCGTCTTAGGTTTTTCCTTGAAACTATTGCCGATTGAGGTTTCTTGGTCGGAAAGCAGAATGAAAAAATTCAGTTTATAAGTGCAAGTCAAAGAGTCAACATCAATTATAGACGCTCTGTATTTTATTTTAATATAAAAAGAAAAATTAATAAATAATAATCTCAGATATTTTACCGGCATAGCCTATTGGATATATATTAAATATACGCAAAAGAACATATGTGGTAAACGTGACGGTCAGTGCGAAGAGCTGAGTGAATTTTAATAAAAGTTAAAAGAAGTTTAAACTTAACTAAACTAAAAAGAAAAGTAAATAATAAAAATGAAAGCTTCAAGGGAAACATCGCTGACGCTGCCGCCTTTGGCACCAAAACCAGCTCCTAATGATGAGCTGGATGAGAGAAATTTAAGCCAACTTCTCACGGAAATCAAAATTATTCGGAAATCAAAATTATTCCACTTTAAGTTACTTTGTGAAACGGGTAGACCACGTAATGAGTTGTTTCGAAACCTCAAATGAGAGGCATCTGCTCATTATCCTTACAGAAATTAAGAAAAAAGTAAACGTGGATGCCCAGAAAATAATCCAGACGATACATTTCAAAAGCTGGGACGACCTTCGAGAGGCCCTCATTAGTAAATATATTGATCACTCTCCAACGGAAGAGTTACTCAGACGACTTTACAACGCAAAATTCAAAGGAAGCCTTCGAAAGTTTTGCGACGATGTTGAGTACAAAATTTTATTATTAAAAAATAAGTTAGAGCTAACCGGCGATCAGGCCACTTTATCCTTATACACAAATGCCATGAACGATACAGTTAAGAATTTAATTCAAAGAAAGCTTCCAAATCGGCTGCTAAGGATTCTAGCCATGTCCGATATTACAACGATTTTTAAATTGAAACAAGTAGCTCAACAAAAGAGACTATATGAAGAAGATGATGACTTAAAGTCAAAAGTTCAAAATACAATAATAATTTTAACAGATATCAGAGACCCCAAAATTCAAATCAATTCAATCAATATCGATACTCGCATTCTACTAACCTTCATCAAAATCCTTTCAAGTCTACTCAAAACCAACAATCCTATCCAAAAACCCCACAACCAAGCTATCATAATCCAATGGGATATCAACTCCAATATCAAAATAACAGCTCAAATCATCAGAGCCTCGCATTACACCGCGAGTGTCCCCAGAAATTTCAAAAAGTACAGGATATTCAAATTCTAATAAATAATTTTTGCACAGAAATAAATGCACTATACATTGAGAATGATTCAGAGATAACTGAAGAAGCTCTTAAAAGAATAATCAATTCCAACACTACAAAAATAATCAGGGCCACCAATAAATTAAAGGAAATAGAGACACGCCGAGTTTCAAAAAAATAATTATTGAAAGCCATTAAAGACTTTCACATGGGGAAATAAGGGAAAGGAAAATGAAAGGAAAATGAAAAAAAAATGCAACTTTCTAGAGTATCAAAATCTTATTCAAAATATTACTATACTATATTATTTAGAGTGTATTTAAATAAATTTAAATCAAGGATATTTACTTGATTGTGTGTGTTTTTACAGTCGAGGAAGTGGTTGGAGATAGAATCTCCTCCGGTTCATAAAGCCTGGCCACCTATGTTTTCATTTGGTAAAGTTTGCCATCTATGTTTGTGTTGGTTGGCTTGACCCCTTATGCTGTAGTTTACATTAAGGTTACTGGATGAAACGTGAATTAATTGTCAAAATTTTTTTTTTTTTGTTTTTTTTTTATTAAATATTTTATTTGTCTGAAATGAAGCCAAGCGGTTTTGTTTGTGAAGCCAGGGCAAGCAGCGGTGACAGTAGTGGGGAAGTGACATGACATAACTCGTGCCTTACTTCAGAAAAGGTCGAGGGAAATTTAACAAATAAATAAAATCTTGGGTTCTTATATAAATATGATATATATAATAAATAATATAAAAAAAACTTAATTATGTATGCGGATATATGATAGCCCCAACTTACTGAAGCATGACAAGCTTCTCCATATTCTTTTTTTTTTTAATTAAACGAAATAATGTTAGCAAATAAAGAACTAAGCTATGCACAAAAATCAATATTAATAAATTAATTAGTTAAATTAAATGTTATTAATTTATTAACTAAAGCCTTTGTCCTATATTCAATCTAAAGAAATGTTTTTTTTTTTTGAACAAGAACAAAACATACATAAAAATTGTATATACTTGCTTTGCATTAACAACCATTATATTAATCATTTAAAACAATTTTAAATATAAATATTATTTATATTATTACTATTTATAAACATAATAACCACGAATAAAGCGGCAATTAGCCACCATCAACTGGAGTGAACATTTAAGTTTATTTCATATTTATCTATAGATGTATATAAATATATGTGTAATATGAAAAAAAACAATAAATATAAATAAAAAAAGAAATAAATAATAATAATTCTTACTTTGGTTATTATTTTTTCCACTGGCATTTTATTCACAGATTGTAACTGAATTGGCCAGGTATATAAAGGATACGTTCCTCTTCCTGTGGATGACTTAAATAGATTATTTTCCTCTAACCTATGATCCATTATATTTGGTTAGCGTTTCGGCTATTGTCTACCTCAAAAACAAGGACACCATCATGTATAATAAATAATAGAAGCTAAACGAGGGCTTCGGCTGAAAAAGACAATGTCGGGTACTAAGAAAACAAAATGCTCCTCAATCAATCGGAAGATGATATTAACACGTTTATTGATTATTTTCTTTGAATTAGAACCGAATTAGAAAGTGAGTATTTCATGTAATGACGAGGAATTGTAAACATCCAAATTCTTGGGATCTGGAGGATCTGGTTGCAAGCTAGAAAAGGATATATTACATGTTAAGAGGCTTTTGCAGAGTTTCGCTGCTTAAGAACATAGAAATGATTCCAATAATACTCGGATTAGATTTTTATTTAACAAAATAAAGAGAAAACAAAGCCTTAAACTTAACTACATATTTTAAAAAACAGACTCATATATAAAGTTTGAAAATATTACAATTATTTGGCAATACGGGAGAGCGAGCTAAAAGATGGAGCTGCTCCTATTCGTGATGTGAGTAATGCTCATAGTGCTCCGAATGGTGAGCTGGCTCCTCATAGTGTCCATACTCGTGCAAGTGTGACTCACTGTGGTTCTCTAGGACCAAGCCATGGTTATGGTTGTGTTCAGTTTTAGGATGCAGAATCTTTAGTTTCTGCTTGCTACCTCCAATTTCAATGGGCTTGTGGACGAGATGGTGGTCCTCCTTCTTTATATAAACAGGAACAGCATGATAATGATGAAACTTGACGCTCTGATGAGATGTTGCGTGTTTGTGATCAACTTCATGATGGAGTTCCGTCTCCTCGTGCTCCGGTTCGTATTTGGCGTGCTCATCCTGCTCGAAATCATGAATTTTCAGTGCACTTGTAAGCGCCAAAAGCGTCAAACACGGAAGCTAAGGCAATAATGACAAGAAGTAATTAAAAATTTATATATATATTTTTAAATATATATAATATAAATTTGTTTTTAATTGTTTGAATGTTTTTAAATAAATAACAAATTTATTATTTGCTCACAATCAATGTCAATGCAGTGCAAGGACTGTGAACAATCAAAAATTTCTACTTATTCCTTTTAATTTTTTTTTTTTTTTTAATTTATTGTTTCCACTTTTGAATTAAAATGCTTACAGCAATTTTCAGCATTTTCTGTATTTTGTTTTATTTTCACAAACACTCACGAACATAAAATAAAAAAACTTTTTAAGCGATACAGAGCTGCAAGTCGTTCGCGCTGTGGATATGAACTCCTTGATGATGTTGTGTTGAATGTGGCTAAGCGTTTGGGACCAGATTCGATTTATACCCAAAAAATGGTGGGCCAAGCCGTACGATCAGTCAGCGGATAAGTGAAATGTTCAGCTCAACACAATCAAAAACTTCCACCAACATGCATACAACAATGCAGCTGCGGCAACGAACTTCAAAATGAGGAACAGCGACAGCAACAGCAACAGCAACAGCAACAGCAACAGCAACAGCAGCAGCAGCAACCACAACAACAACAACAACAACAATAATAACCACAGCAACAGCAACAATCGAAATCGATGTCGGCGTTCAAATCGAAAACGATATCGTTAGCGGCATGCAGTTGGAGTTGCCGCCATCGCTTCGATTGTTGTTGTTATATTAACTTGCACACACGCACACGGAGAAAGAAAAAGAGAGAAAGAGAGGCACACTCACACGCACACACATTAGGCTAACACATGCGTGCGAAACTCGTACAATTAAAAATTATTACGTATACGACGCCTGGCCGTCACAAGCGGCAGATAATTCCCCATTGAAAACTAGTTGTCTACTCAATTGATGTGGCAGCCACGAGCTGCAATAGGATCAGCGGCAGTATCAGGTCGGTTAACCACTGCTGTCACACTCCATACAAACACTAACCGGTCAACACAGTGCAGAAATATGCAATGCAAGTGCAAGGTAATACAACAAAAAGAAAATACATAATGCATAGTATAAATGGATATATGTATATACACACATGTATATACATCTATATATGTATATATATATATATGCTTATATAACGGAATTTGTTTTGATTTAACGAAGAGATCGCAATAATTAATGCTAACTAAACGAAAATACGAATAAAGAAACGAAGATACCAAATATTAATATTTATAATTATGGCCTTGTATGAATCAACCAAACTAATAGTTTTTCCACCAAGGTTTCCCCTTTAAGGAACTCACTATTAAAGCAGTCACTTTGCATTTTATCAAAAGTTGCAATTATTCAGTTTATTTGTCAGATCGGATAAGACAAGC
>JAWNNX010000207.1:0-118464 GCA_035044505.1 Zaprionus lineosus | reverse complement strand
TTTTTTTTGATTTGATGGCGGACGCGATAGCTATACTTAGATATTTTTATTTTCATTATTTGAATTTTAATTAGGGCACAATTTTTATGTGTTCACGTTGACACTTATATCACAATTCTTAATTATGCAAAAGATGCAAAAGTAGTGAAAGGAAATTTCTTATGTATGTCATTATATATATTTTAATAATCTGTTAATATTAAGCTAACTTTTTATTACAATAGAAAAATAATTATTCACACGAACACATTATGCATTATGATATATATAAATAATAGTTGTAGAAATTAGAGTTATGCAGGTACTTATTTACAAATATAGGAATGTGCGTAGATGACATATTCTTTTAAAAATTTATAGATATATTTGGTTCTTTTGCGAAGCAAAACTGGTTTAAGTGTTTAAGAACGAAAAAACAAACTGATGTATTTTTATAATCAAAAGTTGGGTAAATCTGTTTTGCAATTGCTTAAAGTTTAACGAGCTTTAAAATGATATATAAACAATATATACCGCTGTAATTAAATAACGTCGAACATCCTAGATTTTAAATATTATAACCTTTCTGTCTTCTTCTGTCTTTCTGTCTTGCGTATTTGTGGTATTTGTCTTTTTTTAATTCTAAGGTTGTCAATTGAATGTTTAAAAATACAAAACAATGATTATACACATGACTATTTAGGTTATCGAATGTTAAGTGAAACACACATAGCAAGGTAATCCATATTATGCAGGGTTCGTATTAAGTACCCATTGTCGGTTCCTGTCTTATTTCTGATTTAAGCTTAACAAATTCCTTGGCGACTTCATCGTTGTTGCGCTGCGATAGTATTCTTAATATAGTCCAACCCGTCTCGTCCATCTCGATTCTTCGCTGCAGGGGTAACCAACAAGCCACTGATCCCTAGTAAAAGAAGGTAAGTTATTCAAATAAAGTTCAAATGAAATACTGTTCAAACCTTTTCAGATATATCCTTAAGGGGTATGACAGCAACTCCGACAAGACGATCGTCCCGGGCAAAACAATAATCCTTGACGCATATATGAAGCTCAAAAAAGTCCAATTGCTCCTCATTACCAATGGCACTTAAAATTTTTATGTTATTATATAATTATAATAACTTTTCGTAACTACTTACAAGCTAAAAGATTCATTGTACTTGGGTGACCAGTTATTTGATTTTGATTTGGTTGCAAACTTCCTCTTTTTGTCTTGAAGATGAGGACCAATTAGATTTATTTCCACAAACGGTCGAAACATACCGGAGGGTATTTGCCATTTTAAATCGTTTGCAGCTACGACTGCAAAAATAAAGTTTAACAACAATTTGTTTTTCTTTTACTGAACTTAATCTACAATGAAAAGAGGTAAGTAATAAACTAAAGGTACTTATATACAACAAGCTAAACAGTTATGTTACCTGCTTTTCATAACCTATAAAATGCTAAGAATTTATATAGACAAAGATCTCATTTGTTAATTTGTTACGTTGAGGTATACAAAATGTGTTTATATATTATATCAGGAGTATATTTATATTATATATATACATATATCTGCCTAAAATTGAAGTCTTTGCCTAAACATTATCCTGGTGTAGGCCTTCTGTTTCTAACCATTTGCAGGGATGGCAGAAAATATTTAAAAATGAACATAATTGACAGCACAAAGCTACCTTAAAGATTGGCCTTTCTACCTATTATATGTAGCTTCTGAAAACCTTGAGGCATGACTAAATCGGCTAGATCATAGAAGAACTTATACGATCAAAAATTTGTTCTATCAGTTACTTGTACTTTGAAACGGTGCTACTTTTTAACGAATTCAAGAAATAATAATTAAAATAATAATAAATAAATGAATACTGTTTTAGAAGAACGAAACTAATAAATTGTTCTATCTTTTTACATTCGGTACCTTTGACATTGACTTTATGTTCTCCAGTGCCTGGATGCGAAAAAAGATCGATTTGCACTGAAATTTCGCCAACGCCCTCTTCCACGTTTTCCGGATCAACTATTCATTAGGAGCGACGTTATTGTATGTTGTATGGATACAAATATTTACAAAAAATATGTTACCTTCATGAACTTGACTGGAAATAAAAGTTTTAATTAGTGTGTCCGTCATCTGTGTGTACAAGCTTAACGCATAACGTAGACTCTGCAACTCCGAAGACTTTTCAAGAAATGTTTTCTTTAATCCGTTTCCACCGGCATGAAAGTATTGTTTTATTGTATCTAAGGCAACATCGAGAACGGCACATTGTTTCGGGGACAGATTTTTTTCAACTTCTTTTGATATATCCATTACACCACTAAGGGCACTTTTGACGTCCTGTTTTCCGGCCATATGTGACTTAAACAAACGACCCATATCTTCAATTTTTGCATTAGATGCCAAGTTTTTTGCGTTATCTGTTAGATGTTTAAACATCATCTAAAAGATTTTAAAAATTTAGTATTTACAAAACATTAAATGGATATATGTTCAAATTACAGTCTTATCAGTCATGGGAGGCAACACAATAGTCTTTTCCAAAATTCGCATTACAATTTTCCAAAGTTCTTTCAGTAACCGCTTCAAAACAGTCTTTTCACAAGACTGAGCATACAGTGTTAGCGAGCCATCAAGTAAATCCATTAGCGGCCGAAGAACATCGTCTGCTTCGACAGCAACTGCATTGCGTTGGGCTGCTTGATTTCCGGCTGTTAAATTTCCACTGCCCCCCTTAATGCACAGCAACATGTCACCAAGCTCTCGTACAGATTGTGTTATACGCGGCTCCAGGCTGTGAATGATCCGTTTCCGTTACTATAAACGTAGTTCATAAAAAAAAAAAAAAAAAAACAGCTCACCTTATAGCAAACTGTGAGGCCAAGTCGTCAAGTGCTGAATTTAAATTCTGTTGGAGCTCTTTTAGAATATTGGCGGCATCTTCCTCCAGCTTGTCTCCACCCATAGATTCGAACATTTTTTCTAATTGAACTCTTAACTGTTGTATGTTGTTCATAAGGATGCATGCCTTTTAAAAGTATAATAAAAGTAAAGTATATTTAACAGTGGTGCACTACACTGAACTACATATTGAGTTATTATTCCGAAGTGCTTGATATTTAAGGATGATAAAGTAATTTTACTTACAATTCGTTCGTCCCCCATATGTTCTGGAAACTCCATTTTCACAATATCAGCATACGCAATAAGCACTTTTACGATTGTTTTAGCAAAACGCCTCATGTAACGTTTCCAAATTTCTGGATCTGGACATTCGAGTTTGCTAACAACATCGAAGCACTGAGTTAACTGTGTAAAAACATCGACTACTGAATTTGAAAATAAAGCATGTTCGCTGCTTTTTTGGAACTGATTTGATAAAAAAAAAAGCAGGTATGAAGTTAATGTAGATAGAAAGCATTTTGTCAAAATTATTACTTTTAAAAAATTTTAAAATTTTCGCACTTGGATACATTACAAAATTGACGATTTTAATACATATTTCTTTTCATAAATCTTACCCCATCTTTCTTGTCACGATTAAATGCCCCATGAAGATACTCCAGCGATACATCATCATTTTCATTTAGCCATTGCATTACAAAGGGTTCAAACCAGGCAGGATATTCTGGTACAGCCCCCTTATAAGGCGGTACTTCTTTAACATAATTGCTATACAACCACTTAACTCGAAAATGAAGATTCATATAAGCCGAAGACTTGCAGAGTCTATGTTGTTCATGTTCTTCAAGAGCGTACTTCATATCTACAGCAAAGAGGCCCCACATGGTAGCAGCCGATAGCTGAAGGAGTAGTGTATAGGCTTCATTCATTAATATGAATAGGAATTAAAAGTAAAGTAGCCGTACCTGACCGATATTTAGTTCTTGGGGGAACTGATTCAGCACCGTACCATAACTATTTTTATCCTCGTCAATAACAGAAACAATCAAAGCTATAAGCTTATGCCAAAAATCCACGCTGTCTAATTTTGGACCATGATCATCAGTATCACGCTTTGCTTCGTTTGGATCCACCTAATAAATGATAAAGAATAATAATTATGCAGAATTAATAATTATAAATTATAAATTATAAAGAAAACATATATAACATTACTCTTACCTGAAACTCCCTATTGTACAGTTCATAACAGTTTTCAAAAAGGAATTGATAGGTGGATCTAAGACAAGCTTTTACGCAATCCTTGACAACAGTACTTGCCCTTGGTGGACTAGATAGTTCCTGAACCTGTCAGATAATTAAACAAAAAGTTTTAATAGAACCATGCAAGTATTAACTAGCGTTGTTGTTGATACGACCTTCATGCGGAAAAATGTTATACTCGTCAAAAGATCAACTGTAGATTTTAAATCCATTAGCTTCTCTTGACTAGAAGCAGGAAAATTATTTCTGTACATTGATAAATCGATTCTAAGGGAGTTATGTAGCTGATCTAACAACTTAACAAACTTCTCTTTCTGAAAAGCATAAAAAAATTTTTAAATTTTTTCGAAAAAAAAAACTTTTTGACAACACTTACTCCAAAGTTGCTTGCCGCAAAGCGATCGCTAGCCGAAACAGCCGAAGATGCTGTCGTGTGGGCATAATATGCGTTTATATTGGCCAGCAGAGTACTCATTACAGCTGGTACACCTGGACATAAATATTTGGCCGAGAGACAGTGAAAGTGTGTCATTGCTTGATAAATGTTTTCTATGCCATAACGCATTGAGAATTCATCAACAATTTCTTCTGGAATTTCGTCGAAATACAGCTTCCACGCGTCATCGCCCTTCAGTGTGGGCAACTTTACCTAAAGTTCACATAAACGCTTAATAAAACATATTATAGATTTTTAGTGTGACTTACCATTCCACTATTTTCTTCACATAAATAATGAAAGAGGTTTTCGTGCAAGCAAGTGTACTGCACGTGGTACGGAGCTACTTTTTCTTCTCCCTTGATCTCAACGGATATGTGTAATCGTATAGCGCCGGAAACAGCCGACTTGTCGGTTCGTTTTTCCAAATTGTACCATACATCCATTTCTCCAGAAAGGGTTCGTACTTCGATTATTGTCTGACCAAGAAAATCATCTGATTCGCGAGTCAGTTTTTGACGTAATTTTGATTTGAGATCATTATCTTCATCCCAAACACGAACCTTAATACGATCTGAGGAGTTATGGCATTCACTGCGCATTCAAAAAATAATATTAACGCATGTACTTAATTTCTTTAGGTTAAATAATATGAAACTTTTGAAAGACTAAGACTTAATTTGAATGTATATAAGTCAATGTTACTATGTCACATGTGTAAAAATTAAAAAATTTGACAGTAAATAAGTATCTTTTAGCATGTATATATATCGTATATATATATACTACGTATATATATGTATGTATATGTATACGAAGATTTGTTTATATAGTCTGTAATAATATACAGGTGGCTGATCTACTGCAACTGCTGATGGCTGTTCGCTGCTCTACGACTTTTTAACGACTTAGCGACTGTTACTTGTTGATGACAGCAGATGATTGTTATATACTCGTATGTATATACATATATATTTATATACATATGTTTTTTTTTTATATATTATAGAATAAAATAATGATCAGATTTTTTAAAATTTATAATATAAAAAAAATTTTATAACAATTATATATTTAACAAAACAAAAAAAATGATATGTTAAAACAAAGCATAATTTTAAAGAGATGGTATAGAAAATCGCTTCTATGTTTGCTTAGATATTCTTTAAAACTATTCCCAGTATATCGTTTGAATTTGTATTAAGCAGAAGAAAAAGAAAGAATTGTAATTTCAAAGTTTGAATTTAAAGATTTGGTTTAAAAATACGAATTATTCACACTACATATGTATATTTTCTTTGGAAAAAAAACGTCTATCTGTTCGTTTGTCGTAGTGGATTTATTGACATATGAATATAAGCTTAATTTGCCCGTAACAAAATATTAAATAAAAAAAAAATAAACCGAAATGGACAATATACAAATAGCTTAAGTGTTAAAGAAATATGTTTTCCTTAGTTTAACCAATTCATTAATAGAAAATACGTACGAACGTATTCATAAACGATTTCTTATATGGTGGACTCACTCTCACGTATTCTGTATTGTTATTAACTTGTGCAGAGACAACTTATCTATATATCTATATAAGTTGTCTCTGCTTGTGTAAGCAACAAATAATGTTATTATTAACAGAATCTTAAGTTGCAATCCCAAATAGAGACTTTGGCTTTAAAATATACTATATTTAATATATAATTGGCGATAAGAGCACAATATGAAAAACCGATAGTAGATACTGCGTTGAACGCAAATATTAACCATTCATAATAAAAAAAAGTATTATATTATATAACATGAAAGGGACAGAAAGAAGAAAGAGAAAGAGAGAGAGAGAGAGAGAGAGAGAGAGAGAGAGAGAGAGAGAGAGAGAGAGAGAGAGAGAGAGGGAGAGAGAGATAGATAGTGGGGTACTAGAGACAGATAGACATAAGGCGAAAGAGATCTAACAGAGAAAGACAGGCAGAATTAGGCAGTGGAAAGGACGACAGAGAAAGAGTGTACGTTATAGCTATGTTATAGTTTTTCATTTAAAATTATTCGTATGGGTGTTAAGAACTTAATGGTAAGAAAGTGTATGCAGACGAGTTTCATACATACAATTATATACAGTCAAAACACAAACTTAACGGGAAAATAAACGTTAAAAATACTCACAAGTGAAACTTCTCGTTCCACACAGGGTTAAGCTCCTGAGGCATTGTGCGAGTTCGTTTTTTCACCTTGCTAACCTGCACCGTCACATATGGATCACTCGTACCGCTTTTATCCTTCGCTATCAGGCCTTGAGCACAAATCACTGCACAGTTTGTTCATCCGATCAGTTGGTAATGGGCATTTCATTCGTTTCAACACCAGAGCCCCAAAATAAGTATATGGGGTACCAATGTTTACAATTGTTTATATTTGATTGACGACCGTCGATTTGTAGACATCCAATTATGTGTTGTTATTATGTTGTTTTACGAAAATGATCACGGAGCATCGTGTGTATGTGTGCGTAAGTATTTGAATTAATGTGTGTATAGTATGTATGGATAGTAAATAAAAAAAATTCCATTACATTTCAAAATATACATTAGCTCACAAAAAAAAAATGAAAATTGTATGATTAAAATTACGATTAATTTTGAAAAACATTTACAAATAAGAATAATAATTTGTGTGGGTTTGTGTGTTTTGCACACATACATATATATATAAATATATATATATATATATATATATGCAAATATATATATTTTTATAAAAATATGTAAGTTGTTGGTAAGGTTTGAAACGATGATAACCGTTATGAGGTTTCAATTGTATAAATTTCATTAATTTTTTGTTCAGTTTTGTTTGTCAAGGGAGAAAGAAGAAGAGAAAAAAACGGAATATTTTTATTTCTATTAAGTGCTCTCAAAATAAAAGTGATTGAGCTTTCAGTGCTCTGATCACCTTCACTGATAAGTTAAAAAACTGTAACGGCACAAACACAGTGTGAAGTTGTTAATGTATTTACAAATACAATGTTACGCGTTAACAGTAACGTGAAAGTTATCAACATCTAAACATTTAATACAAAATTAAAAGTTACGTAATTCACAGCAAAATAATGATAGTGTTCTAAGGACGAAAAAGGTAGTTGTATTTGTATATACCTAATTGTATTAAGAAAAATTGTTGAGGTACGTTGCAGATGTGCTTTAAGGATTTAAGTTTAAGATTATACATTTTTTTTTCTATGTTACTATAAATTATTAATTATTTGACTATTTTACATCAGAAAATTCGAAAAACTGCTGTAGCCAATGTCCATCATAAACTAAAATAGGAATCCTTGTGCGTTTATTTTGCATTGTAAAGTTGGAACTATAAGTACATTTGTATATGAATGTATTTAAGTATCAATCACAATTATTAAGTATTCCAAAACTATTCCCCATGTAAGAACAAATTATATATTAAATTTAATACAGTGCACTTTTAATAATACTGTGTTTTTAATGCATCGATTGTATAATATAAGTGCTTATTAAAATGAACAGTCGACTGAGAGGAATTCTTTCGAAAATGAAATGTTTTAAATTAACGTTTCATTCAGAGTAAAGCGGTATCGATGAATGTAAACATTGTTCAAAAGATCTATTGAAATACTATACTATTTATTATCTGTTCCTTTAACGACACTGCTTACGTCGCATGGTAAATGTTATTTACTTCTGTAAAGCCATTATAAATGAGTTCATTGAATTTCAGATATCCAAAGATTTTTTATACTTTAATGGCTTTCAAAAGGTCACGTAAATGCAGCACTCGCAACAAGGGAATTAGTTGACTAAAACCGTTAAAATGCCGTGTGATTTTAAGCAAAGGCTTTGCTAGTTGTTTAAAATATGATGAGAAAATTGTGAATGTGAATTTTGACAGCCAATCCGTATTGAAGACTTGACAAAAAAATGTTTCGTTGAAATGGTGAAAAACAGACAGATCTATTCTATCTATATACATTATATTGTCATGTTATTTGCTAGGATAACCGTACCGAGCTAGTAAAGTAGTATGCAACTGATCTAAGAACTCACTTTATTGATCCATATAGCGACACACATAAAGTATATTTGAACGACTGGCAGGCAGACGATGCAAACATGGAACCTGTTCTTATTAATTTATGTTTACATATGAAAAGGAACTTGGTATGACCTTGTCTGTTTAGTTTTAAGTTTTAGTTTTAGTTTTCATTTTTATTTCACTAATCAAGACAAATGAGGCAAGGTCTGGATGGTCCAGGATTTAGTTTGAGCTACTTTTAAGTTTAAGACAGCTTTCTTAGACCCATAAAATATATTTCAAAAGAGCAAACGTTTATACAAAACTTGTTTCAATTTTGCACCATAACTTGGTTAAACAATTTTAAAATTCACCCAGAGAAAATTCGTAACTATGAAAGAAACATCTGAAAGGGATGCATAAAACCAGTGGGGGTTGTGATTAGTTATTCTTGGACAGCATGTTTTATTAAGTGGCATTAAAAGTTTCTTTTTATAATTTATAAATTTCTTTTAAGCTATGCAATCATCAAATTAAAAGATAAATCATTTAAATAATTTTAATAAATGAATTGCATATTATGTACATCTGTATAGTAACTTTTCAGTTTCATTTGGAAACTGATTGCATAATTAAAATTATAATTTAGTAAGTCTTTTTACTTTCCCAACACAATAAAAAATAAAAAACAAGAAACAAAAAAAGGGGTGGGGGGGGGGGGGGGGGTGTGTGTGAACGTGGCTCTACACTTTACAAAAGATTTCACCTTATCCATAGATATATCTATTTAATTAAATATTGAAAGAACATATATACATCATTTATATATTTGCGGATATTATATGGGCTTGAAATATTTAAAAATGTATAATTATTTCGATTTTCTTTATTGAACTTCGAAGAATGAATTCGCTTGGAAAACAGATTTTCTATTCGTTCATCTCAATTACATTATTTAAAAATGATAATTTTATTTAACATTTATTTTGAAATTAGATTTCTTATTAATAATAACATAATTATTTTTAGTACTTTGTATTTACAGACAAATGATTGAACGAATGGTAATTGGGTTCAAAACAGAACTGGATTAGTAAAAGTCTAAAGTTGAGAAGTGAAAACCACTAATATAAATTAATTTAATAAAACTTGAAATATTTAAAATTGAAAAGAAAAAGCTCAAATGGCAAAGACATTGCCTGTGTACCTGTTATTGTTAGTTTGCATGACCATTTAGATGTTCCCTCAACAGTTGCGTGCTCAGCCTGTTCTAATGAATCTATGTGTGTATCTGGATCCACACCGAATGTCATCCTTAAATTGAATTGGATTGTTTGGCAAAGATATTGAATTATAATATAGCTAATTATTTAAGTACATGTCTACTAGTTAATTACGTGAATAAAAGCGATCTTAGTTTTTTTTTTAAATATCATTTGGCTCGGCTGGTGCGCTATCCATATTGATTAAGCCCTGTACAATGTATATGCTAAATTAATTTTAAATTATTTTTAATATTTTGAAATATAGTAAGACTTTATTTTAATATACCTAAGGCCTTTTATAACAGGTGTATTTTAAAATGATCCATGTATGTATTTGATTGAACTTTTTGCGAAAGCAACAAAGTCTAAAATCTGATCATTCAAATCAATGAAGTTTTATTTTATATATATATTTTAATGAACCTTTTTGAGTATATAACCCTTTATTTTGACAGCTTTAAATCTACTGAAATAAAAAAAATACTTACATACATATTGTACAGCAGATTTTATTTTTGGAAAAAAATCTCTCGGAATAGTAACAGATTTCTTATATCTTATTAAACCTACTTTGATGTAACGTTTTATATTGTTTTGTTCCATTTAATATAGCAAGTACGTGTATGTACAATTATTCATGCATGCACACATATGGCTAGTGTATGAATATACACACATACACACATTCACACATACACAAGCATTCATATGTCTATAGTATATATAATATATACAATACATGATATATACTAAATGACATATTAAATTCAAATATCATACGTCATATCAATTAAAGACAGATTTAGAAACATAGACAAAGATTATGCAATCCAAATTAAGGTTGCAAACACATTCATGTACATTAAAATAAGGTATAAATTTAATTAATAACCATGTCTTGTTAATAATATATATTCAAATTATAACGAATGCAAACCTGTAATTGCTATTTTTGCCGACCATTTGCTAGTACCGTCCAGAACGCTTTGCTTAACGGCCTTCATATGGCCGGTATGACTTTTTTCTTCAATGTTGAATACGTCTCTAAATACACACATGTTTTTATGGTATAGTTTATGAACAATTATAATATGCAAATATTATATATATATATATATATATATATATATATACATATATACATATATATATATATATAAATATATATATTTTAAGTAATAACATATTTCTGCATACTAAAGAGAAATGTAATATTTATTATTTGGTAGCACCGCAAATAACAAGCGCAAGTTGAGTCATTTTGAATATGAATCGCACCAGCTAAAAAGTAACATTCATTTTTCCACTTTACCTGATTAATTCAAATATTTCCGGCTTTTCACGCTCTCGTTGTTTCATACGGTCTTTCATGGCAGTGATAATTGAATTGGCTTTATCTTCGGCACCATGTTTTGAGCTTTTTTCGGCCGCACCTTTAAGAATATATAATAACTGTAAATTGAAACTCGATATTCCATATATATTACGAATGTGGGTACTCACGCTGCAGACAATCTGCGTTCAACAAGTCTTTACACTTCTCGTGGCACTTAACACCACATTCGGTGCAGCGCACGCCTTGACGAGCTATGCCCCAAAGCAGTCCTTCGCACTCATAGCAGTAAGTTGGAGAAGTAGCCGTCCAAAGAACAAAGTTATGTGGCGTTGTCGATGATATCGGGTAGATAAGTGCTTGAAGTGCTTTTTTATATACATGCATTTTCTGTATTCCCAATAAGAAAAATAATTGTCACGGATTGCCATGTCATTCAAAATTTTTAGCTTAAGAATATTTTAATATCCTTGTCCATAATTTAATCAATAAATTATGATTTATATTTTGCCTTTTCCTTTGACATAAGTGCTTACCAGTTCTTCATCGTTGAGTGTTGCTCGTGGCACAGCTGAGGTGAGTCCAGCGTTGCGCTTTGTGGCTGCCATTGTCTACGGTTTTACAGGAATATCAGCGAAGAAAACCACATTAGTGAGATGCAAATTTAATAGAAATAGGTTAAATGTATAATAATCCAAATTAAGTAGGCATTCATAATAACCGAGCTACATTAAATTGTTTATAAACGTGTAATTTCCATTAACTTTTAATGGCAAGCAAGAACAGCAGCGCTTAACTATAAAAAGCAAAATTTTTAGTGTAAAAGGAAAAAACTAAAGAAACCATAGTATTTATTGTCCCAATAACTATTATTATTGTTTTTTATTTTATAATTTTAGAAGCAAAGCTCGTATAATTAGTATACATAATATAAATATTAATATAAATCGTTTGTGTAAGAACTTAAATTTCCTAAATCATAACTTATATTCAAAGTTTTATAAACAAAGCTAATACTAAAAGAATTCTATATAAAATGTATAAAAAATGTACACGTCCATATCGACGTACAGGCTTTTGATATGAGTATTATTAAAACTGTGAACGTTTTAAAGACTGTGAACGAGATTAAAGATTATGTGAAATAAAAAATACTGCAAGATGTGAAGAATTCTAGTAACAATGTTTAGAATCATTTCTACATTAAACGTACGTCAATGGTGAATTTAAATAATTAAAATTTGCAAAAGGTGAAACTCGATAATCATTTAATACCTTGAGCACCTGCGATCCGTTATATCATTTTCGATGTACAAAAATAAATAAACGTGTAACATCGTTTCAATCAATAGTTTATCATGAATATTTTAAAGTTTTTTTATAAATGCGAATTGTATACACAAACATTGCTTATATATACAAATACATATTTATTACACACTAGTTGTGTGGTGTTCTGTGTATGTGTAAGTCGTTTTGTATGTGCGCCAGTGCGTGAGACTGGTGTGTTTGTGTTTGTCGCGCGTTTGTGTATGAGTATGTGTAAGCTTGTGTAATGAATAAGATGCTAATATTTGATAATTAAGTGGGAAACCACGACCCACTGTTAAAAAAAGATACAGTTAACTTACCAACTCTGAAACAAGAGGTATTGACTTTCGTCTCGGGCGTATATCAGGCATGCTGTCAATGTTGCTGTAGAATGGGTTATCACCCGGGTGGCCATTGCAACGTAATCCAACATCGCCGGTGGAAGTTCCGTTCTAAAATTGTTATTACATGTTTAGAAATATGTATTATAATACTTTATTTGTATATATTATATAATTATATAATTCATTAATTCCTTTTTTTTTTGTAATTTTTAACTAATTGCAGCTCAACAGCTTGTATTTTTTTGTGTGTTGTTACACAGGGTTTCTTTTTTGAAAAGTCATCTTTTTATAAAATAGTCGATAGAACGACACTAGCCCAAGCTAAAATCATATTGAAAATAGACAAAACACAGATTGAAAAGTCAGTTTTAAGAGCTATCAAATTTTTTAACTTCAACAGTCTAAATAAATAAGGATAATTTTTTTAAATAGCATTCAACACATAACAAATGTAATAGAATATTTTTTGTGTTATTCAAATTGACCTTCACTATTCGTGTTTTTATCGATACTTAAGATACTGTTATTTTGATGTGCCTTTACTTAAGTAAGTGTTAAACTGTAGACCATTCTAAATTACCTTTTCTTTATCTTTTGCCATCTCTTCCTCTTTTATTTTATCTTGATTATTCTTTTCTTCGATTTTACGTTCTTTAAGAGTTTTAAGCAATTTCCATTTACTGCTGCTAAGATTCGCTCCAGCAGCAGTTGAAGTAACCGCCTGAGAACCCTCAATACTCGAATCCTGACTTATAGGCTTAACGGGCTCTGGCGACTGAATGGTTGCATCTGCAACTGAAGACAACTCCCCCATTAAAGCGAAACCCTCTTCCAAGTGCTCACTCTTTGGCAAGTCTAATGCATCGTTCGGCATTGAGGCATCTTCTGTTGAATTTGCATGCATTTCCAGTAATGAGGGATTTGTTATCAAATCGAATTTTTGACCCAGCAAGTCTGGAACATCGACTATAGGGTTCTCAGCGATTTCATCCCCATCTACTTCAATGTCACTTAATTCTGTAGGAGAATCGGGTCCTGAAGTCGCGCCTGATGAGGACTCAATAATCGATTCTGTTTTCATCGCGATTTCATCCACTTCTTTAGTTAACAGAAGCTGATCTTCGTTTAAATCGTTTAATTCTTTATTGCCGTTCGTTCGATGCTTTTGCTTGGCTTCACACTCATCTTCGGATGAGTAAGATGAACTAGAGATCTGACTGCTGTTAGAAACTTGCTTATTTTTCTCCCGTTTCTTTTTCTTATATCGTTTTTGTTGTTTTTCAACAGCCGGGGTGTTACCAGAGGAAGTAGCTGAAATTTGGAAACCCGAAAGCATATTTTGCTCTATTTTAGCATCAGCAGAGTGGCCTTTTTCTGGGTCGTGCTCCGAATGGTGATACTCAACATCATTATTTAAAACATCCTGCCAAGCTCTACGCATGTCACAGACCATTGCAACATTTTCATTTATACGAGAGCATGGTTTTTGCATCTTGAAAATTTCATTGTCTTCCCCACTTACACAGTTTGTATTAGCAGGAACAGTTATATCAGGCTCAACCTTAACTACAGATTTAAGTTCTGTGAGCACCTGGGACATTAAATGTTTAACACTTTCATTTGGAATATCGAGTTGTGAAGATTCGTAGTTCTCCGATTTACGACAATAAAAGCTATCTCCATCAACGCCGCTCAAACTCAGCTGGTCTATCTGAGAAAAAACTACTTGGTTTCCGACTGCGTGACTGTCTGATTGAGCCTCTGCCTCGACTGTGCGTTTTTGCTCAAGCTCTTCAAGCTGACGCAACTCATAACAAAAGTATTCGTCATCAGTGTCAATGCTGTCCTCCGTGCTTTGGCGACGTGAAGACGAAAAAGTCCGACCGGAATGTTGACTGCGATTGTCGTCGTCCTCCCTTAATATACCGCCTAAAGAACTTGGAATGTCTAGGGACTGCTGTTGTATTCCTCCCAACACTCCACGATACTGGTGTTGGCCATTAAGCTTTGATAATGCTGTGGGACTTGTTGTGGTGGTTGCCACACGAAGTGAAGGTATTGATATGTTGCACAGTCTTACGTCGCTTCTTAAGCACGTCGGCACTGTCACAACAATGGGTGCCACATTTGTCACAATGGGAGATCCACTTACTAAATCAGAGCTATCAGCATTACTTGAGTGCTCGATTTGAAGAGATGTAGTCAAGACGCATTCTTGAGTTACATCAAAATCCTGAGGCGTTTGTATTGATAGTGTGCTTGGAGGTTCATCGATGCTTACAAATGTGTCTGCCACTAACTTAAACCCACATAAATTATTCGGTGTTGAATCCGAGTCAGTTTTTAGTTTTAATTTATTGACTGTTGGCGAATTTTCCGAAAGATGATTCTCCGGAATCGTAAATGTTCCATTATAATAATTAATTTCCTGCTCTCCTGCATTTCCTTTTTGGTCAGTGTAACAAGTACTCACACAAACTTCATCGGCATTTGATTTTGTTTTTTCCCACAAATACTCATGACTATTTTCCTCACTTAGATTTTCATGCATATGGTAACATAAGCGACTATCTTTCCGATTGGTATCGGTCTCGCTTGTAATTGACTCTTCGTTATCTGATGATGTACAAAGAGACATGTCTAATTCCGAATCTGACACACTAGACCCTGAACGAAGACTTAAGCTGTTCCGCTTATAAGTTTTTGCCTTTTGCATTAATGTATTCATCCTCGTTGAAAGTGATCGTTTCTTATGTTTACTGACAGTAGTAGTGCTGGGCGAATACTCGTCCATTTTCGCAGACGTTGTTGTAGCTCGTTGTATAATTCGCATTGGTAGCTTTTGAATACGTTTTGAAAGCTCTTGACTTCTGTATTTGTCACTAGAGGAGTGGATAGTGTCTGCTTCTTGTGAAACATTCACTCTAATTTGGCTGTTTTTATGCTCAGCATTACCACTGGGTAACGACTGAGACCGGTTGTACCTATTGGGGCGCTTCAACTTGAGGTTGTCTGGTAACAAGCTGTTTAGTTTATTCCACACCCTTTGGGGTTTCGCTGGCGATGAGTTAGTTAATAGGGGAGTTCGGCTTTCCCGAATTGATAATTTATTATTTCCATCTCTGTTAGATGACCTAATACATCGCGCCATCTCTACATCCTTAATTTCCAACTGAGCTCTAGACTCTAATGGAGATGTCAGTACTTTAGACTGAGAATGGCGATTTACCGATACTTGTTGAGAAAAAGATGCTCTACCGCTGGGACCTCTTTTAACAAGTTTTCTAAATGGATCGCGATGTTCAAAGCCCAAGTAGTCAAGATTATTGCTGCTGTTATAGTCTTCAATGCTGTGCGATGATGGATAGTATGCAAGTCGATCTGTAAGGTAACGCTTACGTTTAACATCGGTGGTTTCGGCAAAGCCCGCGTTTTGTCTTTGCGCAGATATAGAGTGCTCATTACCAATTAATGATGGCTGAAGTCTTAAAGTTCTTATGGATGAACTTTGAATTTCGTTTTTGAGTAGATCGGGCATTCGGTTGACCTTAACATTTGGTTCAGTGGCTTTCGAACCTATTTCAGTAGCTTGATGGAGTTTATTTACCTCTAACATTTTGTCTAACATGTAGATTTGTTCGTTGTTGTTTGAGTGTCTATTTGTAGCCAGTACGTTGAATATTGATTCATTTTCATATGCTGAACAAATTGGAATGTTTTTAGATAGTTCATGTATGTAGTTAAGGTTTTCTTCGGAAAATACATACTCACTACCCATGTTCACTACTTGCTTCGGGTGATGATGCTGCTGAAAAGCATTGATATTTGAATCAACATTGATATTAAATACTTCATCATGAGCTGGTGTGGCTGCAATGGACGCCATGCCATCTTTTGAGCTTGCTTTTAACGATATTAGCGTTTTAATTATTTCCATAGTCACATCTTTAGGTTTACTATGTAATGGATTACTCTCATTCGCATTAAGAAGTACAGGTACTGGCGAATTTGGTGACCATCCGCTCATCGAGGAAAGTCCAGAGTCGGACTTGGTGTGTCGAGGTGACGAGCTAGGGTTAGGTTGATGTTGTTGCTTTTGTAAATGCGCATTTGATTCTAGGTGGGGCTCTACACAAAAAGGATTTATATAAACATCACCACTAGTGCCCAAATTAAGCTCAAATTGATTGTCGTTAGGCGCTGGTGGAGGTGGACTGGATCTATTTGTCCCAAGTAGAATATCATCAAGGTCAGGATGAACCTTGTGCTTCTCTGGGTTTTGAAGATGCAATAAAAACAACATACTGTTATGACGCTCCAAACTTTTTTTTAGCGATTTAATATACTCATCTTGGTAGTAAATATTTGGTTTGTTATCGGACACCTTTAGACTGTCATTTGCCTGGTTATAAAAACTTTGATCTATTGTATCCAAATTAAATAATTCATTTTCTCTCAATCTTTGGTTGTTTGTTATTTGTTCAATATTTTTCTTTCGATTTATTTCAATCTCTTCAGTTTCCAGTACTTTAAGTTGCTCATTTAAATTGGAGTTATTGCGAAGTAAGTGAACGCTATAATCCTTTTGATTTTTAGATTCCAAAAAGTTTAAATCTCCTAGGATATGTAATTCAGAAGGTATTTTATCGCTCTGTGTATGGTCAATTGATTGTTTTTGCACAAAATCGGTATTGCAGCGTCTGTTAGAACTTTTATTATAATCATCAAACGAGTTTCCCACTAGTTTCTTTAAAGTATCGATGTTTTTATCAAACTTTTTCATCACACGGTCAAACTTCTCATCCACTTCAGTTACACGTAGACGCCTCAGCTCCTCTGCCATTGTCACTGGATTAAGCAACAGAAGCGTCAGACTTTTGTCAACTTGATTTATTTTTTCAAAAAAAGCCTGCTCTGACCGAATTGTTTGGCGGAGTTTTTGAATTTGCGAAGAGGTTAATGATTGCAAATCGCTAATTTTGTTGATTTCTTTAATCATAACATCAGTCATCAAATCAAGAACAGCTACATTCTCATCATATAAATGTCTGCCTTCTTCCGACGCTGAAACTGTGGATCTATTCTCTTTATCGGACTGAGCTACAACATCAGCTTCACAAGATGATGAAAATTCCTTTCTTTGAGATAAATCGGAGTAATAGATTTTAGCTTTTGGACTTATTGTAGTAGATGCCTTCGCAAGTATACTTTTTAAGTTATTAATCATATCCATTTCGTTGGTGTGCTTTTTTTTTCTATGTTTTCGGCCCTCTTTAGTACTAGTATTAGAGGTATGTTTTGAAGCACATAGCTTTGGTAACACGTCCTCATCTGCTCCTAATTCAACAATTTCCTCATCAGCTCCTTCATCTATAATTACCAAAGACGATGCTGAACGTATCCGACTTAAAGAGTTTTCGCGAGTAACCTCTGATTGCTGCAGCAAACGTTCCATGTTGGATATTTCAGAAGTTAAACTACTCTCTCTGTATGCATCGTTTAGATTCTTGTAGAAGTTCTCGTTTGTTTCACAATTTGAAACTGTATTTGATTGCATAAAAATTTGTGTTCCACCGGTGTCTTCAATGGGCACAATTTTGTTACCGCCCTGACCGGTTTTAACGGCGGCTAACCGAAAAAACTTCACCTCTTCAATTAGGTCATCCAGCTCATTGGAAATATTTGAACTGTCGATGTCAGAAGATAATGCTAACTGATTACGTTCCAAGAACTGTGGAATATTTCGCAGACTACCAGAAGTCGTCCCGAAAGCCATCCCGGCTGTAGCCCTGACACCGGCACCGGCACCGGCACCAGCACTTGAAATTGTAGCTGAAGAGGAAACAGAGGCAACCTCTTTTAGGACCTTCTGCCCATTTAAAAATTCTTGCAACAGCTCAGCACGTGCGTTATTTGCCAGAATCTGCTGCTGCTCATAAATCATTAAATCCGATTCGGAGTATAGTTTTTTCCTAGACTTTACATTATCTGTAACAATTTCAGCTGCTTCGTCAGCCATATGTCTATTTGATAGCCAGTTACTATGCTCCTTAGAATTAAACTGTTTGTCAGCCTGCATCTCTTGTTGATCACCATTATAGTGAAAGATCAGGTCTCCACTGGCACCACTGTGTGCTCTACCCAGATCGTAAGGTGTATCGTCGAAAAAAAAATTATGTGGATATAATGATTCATGTTCAGGTTCTTCGATAGCTTCCATGGTATTTAAAAGATTTTCTGCCCCTTGACTTTGCTTCAGTTGGGTAAAGACATGGCAAAAATCGGGCTGTAAATCAGACTCCAAGCCATCAATATCTAAGTTTATATTCATTTCAATTTCTTCAGGCAATTGCTCCTCTGTCATCACTTCGAAGTTCGAAAATGGAGATTGTTTTTTAAGATCTCCATCAAGATCGCTTTGTTGCTCTTGTTGTTGCTTAGCTACCGCTATAAGACCCATTAGATTTCCAACCACCGATTGTTGCTCCGTTGATATGTTCTCTAGTTTCTCCAGCCTCGTCCATATCTTTCCATACTCATTGGAAAGTAGGTCCAGTGCACGCCATGCAAACTTTAGCTCCGTTTCAAGCAAACTTATGCGTGTTGCTATTTTGTCCATATAATCGGATATAATATAGTCAGAGTGCTGCTGTGAGTTATATAGCTGGCAAAGCTGCTGCTCGCTTCTAATAGACAACATGCTACCTTTGACTCCATTTCCTCTGGGCATAGACGTAGACATTGCATCACTAATAAGACTCAATTGAGAATTGTTGTTGATTCTCTGCGCATACGATTTCTTATATTGTTGTGGCTGGGCCACCTGAAAGTGGGGTATGTGCTGCAAGTTCTGAATACTCAGGCTTTGCGCCTGTGCTTCGTTTTGACAAAAATGGGTCCTAGTTGCGTTTTCTGCAACTATTTGATCTAGTGCCTGGGCGCGTGTAAATAACTCTTGTTCTTGTTCTTGTTCTTGTTCTTGCTTTTTCAACTGTTGTTTGATTTTAAGCTGACTGTGTAGAGTACTTGCAGATACGCCATAAGATTGCTCCCGATTATTTTGTTGTATATTAATCGGAATCTCGTCACCAGATATATTAAATAAATTTGCTCTGGCATAGCTTGGTTGGCCTACAGATACACAATTTACTGCATTTTCCTGTCTCTGCTCCCAAGCTGTAGGTTTTTGAAAAGCCTGTGAGCTTGATTCAGCGAAATGCATTGCAGCTGCCATAGGTTCATTATAAATTTGTTTAAATGGTGAAGTGGGAGACGCAGATGGTGAAGGCGCAGACGACATTTCCACAATTCGCGTAAACACAAAGCTTTTTAAATTGTTTTATATCCTGATATAAATTAAACTGCAAGTATATATTTATTTATATATATTAGTATAAATATAAATATATATAATAGACTATATATATTATATATTATATCTAATATATATTAAATATACATCAATTTATATATACATGCAAGTATTTGTTTTTTTTTAAGCCAAGTCGGTTTTTCAGTGAATTTATGGGGCTATTTTCTAATAATATTTCAAATGCAATTTAGAAAATCACACTAGTTGAATAAGTTTTTTATAGAGCTGCATGTTAGAACATATATGACATACATAAACGATTCATATTTATTTTAAGATTGCCGATTAATCTATTGAACATTTATAAATGTATTTATTGTATATGCATGTTGATATATATGCATGCTCATACGGGTATGTTCCTTTATTCGCTGCTCTCGAAGGAAAAAAACTATAGCACACTTTTAGTTGGTATAAGATACCGTTTTGTGTGCATAGCATAAAAGAAATTTAGCCAAAACTTTTACTATAGCCCTATGATTTTGGAAATATCATAGGAGTATTACTTTAAATAAATAATCTGAATGCTTCTGAAGCTCATTCATTCGCGTGTATATATAAAATTGTGTATACGCATTCCGTTCGACTACGGTCAACCGTTTGTCTGTCCGCTCAAGTCAAGCTCTTTTTGTTTTCGAAAATAGTTTATAAGGTGCACGCTAAAACTTCGTTTTTGATTTTAGTATTTATAGAACTTTTAAGCCATAAATCACTTTCAAACTGATTATGATAATTATATTTCGTATATAAATTCGTCAACAAAGTAGCCGCTTGCTGTGTGTGAATCGAAAAACGCTAAAAAGTATACTACATCTTGGTAAGCTCTCCTGCAATAAGTGCAAATACCTACGTATGTTTTTTCTCTCCATGGTGAATACGCGTTGTATAAGTATAAGTATTTAGTGAGAGATTGCCTCAGAGCTTGCTCATAGACAGTGGTCAAAAGAGTCAAAAAAAAAACAAATTTGAGCATATGGCTAAGGAATTTAAGGTTCAAGCAGATCTGCGCATGCCTGAGATGTAACTACCAAATTAATTGTTGCGCAGGAGTTGGTTCAAGTAAAAGCTTTCAAAGTTTCAACGTATACAAACATACATACAAACATTCTATGGTGCTTAAATATTTGCTGGTATGTATGCTCCATGTTTGTAGAAGTGTAAAAACCTTTTGCCAAAAATTTTACATTTTACATTTAAAAATTGTAGAATTAAATATTAAACATGTCTTTTGAACCGTCGCTATAAACAAGCTTTATTTTTATATTTTCATTTTTGTTTCGCCTTACTTTTCTCAAACTGTATGAACTTTCAAGCAGAAGTAAATATAAACAATCATTTTTGTTCTTTCGCTAGTTGAAAGCACAGAAAGGGTATATCTCATATATGAAATAATTGAACTTACGCATACTACGTCGCTCTCTCGTTGATATTTCAAAAGGCAGCTAAACTTTCGAGTACGTTCAGCCACTGACGGAGACATATGTAGAAGCAAGTTATTGTTTGATAGACTATCGTTTTCAATCTGAAAATTGCCAATGTTAACAGATCGGTTTCCGTACCAATTGAAAAAGAACCCGTATATTGAGTTAATTTCCATTTCACATGCGTAAAGCGGGTCGCGCATACGTGTGCTTGGGGCTAGCTTACTGATATGGATATAGCAAAATACTGAAATGCACTGAGCTATATCACCTTATGTGTCTTCAATGTTTTATAATATGTAAATAAAATAGCTTATCAAAACAATTCAAGAACCCTTTGTTTTCCCGTATAGCATGGTAACTTCAATTCTCATTTCAATTCTTTGTTTACACATTGCTTAAAAATATTTACTATGTTACGAAATTGTTACTATTATTATATAATTATATTATTATATAAATATATTATTACACACATTATTACATATTATTATATTATTATATTATTATATTATTATATTATTATATTATTATATTATTATATTATTATATTATTATATTATTATATTATTATATTATTATATTATTATATTATTATATTATTATATTATTATATTATTATATTATTATATTATTATATTATTATATTATTATATTATTATATTATTATATCATTATATTATTATATTATTATATTATTATATTATTATATTATTATATTTTTATATTTTTATATTATTAAATTATTATATTATTAAATTATTATATTATTTTATTATTATATTATTATATTATTATATTATTATATTATTATATTATTATATTATTATATTATTATATTATTATATTATTATATTATTATATTATTATATTATTATATTATTATATTATTATATTATTATATTATTATATTATTATATTATTATATTATTATATTATTATATTATTATATTATTATATTATTATATTATTATATTATTATATTATTATATTATTATATTATTATATTATTATATTATTATATTATTATATTATTATATTATTATATTATTATATTATTATATTATTATATTATTATATTATTATATTATTATATTATTGTATTATTATATTATTATATTATTATATTATTATATTATTATATTATTATATTATTATATTATTATATTATTATATTATTATATTATTATATTATTATATTATTATATTATTATATTATTATATTATTATATTATTATATTATTATATTATTATATTTATTATATTATTATATTATTATATTATTATATTATTATATTATTATATTATTATATTATTATATTTATTATATTATTATATTTTTGTTTTATTATATTATTGTATTATTATAATATTATATTATTATATTAATAATTAACTTAAAAAATATAAACTTATTAAATGTATACTCACATTAAGCTGCATAATAATTTTGTTGAAGGCCCAGTGCCATCGTTGCTTAGCTGATACTTCTGGTTTTCGTATTATTTGCATATGGCCGCTTACTACTTCTTCAGTCTCCCCACGGATAAGGACTTTCTTCTTTTGTGATACGCTTCTTAAAGGCATTAGATCAGTTAAATGATCATCTTCATCTTCATTTTCTATGGATCTTTGTGCAGAAACTCGAACATCATTATTGTAATTTTCCAATGTGGCTTCGCCCTCTTCTACAATAATACTATCCTGCTTTTGGATTTGTTGGTGATGACCACCTATCTGCATGGATAAGTTGTCCCCACTTACAGAAGAGTGCTTTCCCATCAAAGTTGTTTCGCTTGATGGAATAATAGTAACTACACTTTTAGCCATACTGGAAGGCTCAATAAATTTTTTCCGACTTTCGGCAATAACGACACTGCCACTGGAGCTCTCATCTAGATAATTGCCACAGTCTTCATCACTTTGATAATGATTTTCTAGAAAATCGTCTTCGCCGTGATCGTCAATGTAATCTAATGATGATTGTTTTTTACCAACTTTTATTTTATCTTTTTCGTTCGGGTAATGTAATTGCTGTTGTTGGCTCTGTTGTTCGAGGTACTTGTATTCATCTTCTTCATTGAAGAAGTCCTCTCGATAATCATAGCCTGTGTTAACGTGTTCATAATAATCGCTATCTATTTGACCGGACGGTGACATCTGCTGGTTATCCATATAGTAATCATCCTGCTCACTATCGATGCAATAACTCGAATTATGATCTACTATTGTATGAGTTTGAGAATTTGGAATAAAATCATCTTCCTCATCATCAAATATTTCAGTTGGTTGTTGCTTGGTCAGTAGTCCCGATTTACCATTAATGGTGGGCAGTTTTTTGCCAGTGGACCCTGCCGATGGCACCGTCGGAAGAAGCTTTTGTCCAACTGCTAGTACACTCAGCACGTGAGAATTGCCTTCTATTTGTTCAATTTGGTGACTCTGATTACTGTCTGAATAGTAATTAGAATATGCATTAATGTCAGTACCATTGACATTAGTCATTGGCAATGACATTTCGTAGCCAAGCATATGGGTGTTGCTATTCTCATAATCATCGCCAGATGTTGAATACTGATGAAGAGACAATTGATCTAGATCACCATAGCCATCGGACTTCAAAGGTAGTGATTGTTTTCTAATGCTTGAATTATATTCTATTTCTGAGATAGGGGGTATCCCTTTGCTTGAAGAAATTACGGCTGTTAACTCAGTTTGTTTGGAACTCCCAGCGGATGATCCAGCTGCGGCTACGGAGGTCTTTTGAACTACAGCTGAGGCAACAGAGGAGGCACTTTGATTAACCACTTGGGTTGCTGATTGAACAGCAGCTGCAGCCTTTCCAAATATTGATCCAAGCATTCCACTTGTGCTTGAATGAGTAGGTATGCTTTTTTTTGCGGAACTTTTTAACATGACATTATGATCATTCTTACTATTTTCTAACTCGAGGGGAGATTTTTGTAAAGCAGGTTCAATGTTATAAGATTTAACTTCACTTTTATATTGGGTTTGTATCAACGAATCACTAATTTTGCTCTCGTTAACAGATGTTATTATTTGTAAATCATCATGATCGTAGCTAGTGCCACAATTGTCATTTACAATTGTGTGACTTAAAGTGGAATAATCACTGTAACAAATGTCATCGTATCTTAATTCTTCATACCGTGAGCTATTTGTATTCAATCCATTCTCTGATAAATTTGTTTCATCATATATGTTTGGGAAATTACTATCTAGATTTGATTTCTGTTCCAAAACAGCACTTTCGCCATAAATAGCCGATGTCTTCTCAACCTTCTCTATCGAAGCAGAGGAAGAAATAGCAGAACCAATTAAGTCAATTTGATCTGATGATTTTATTGTTGTAGAATCTATGGATGCTGTTGACATAGTTTCCTGATTTGTTTGTTTATTAGTACCAGATAGTAGTCCACCGACACTTGGAACTATTTTTGAAGCTAAGCTAAATCCAAATCCTTTTTTTACGTTTTTAGTTTCTTGGTTCTGTTTATTTGCTTCCATAGACGAGCTTACACCACTAAGCACGCCATCCAGCCCGCCTATTAAACCCTTAGAGAGGCCACCTAAAACGCTTGTAGAAGATATTTTTGATTTATGTGGTGTTTGTAGAGGCACGTCCAGCACGCTTGTATCACTCTGATTTATACTAGGACTGTAGTATTCTCCCCGTATCCGAATTAAATCATTTTCCGATGTTTGATCTAAATCCTGCATACATACCGCATCTTTTACAGCTCCCAATGAATTAGATGAAACACTTTGACTATCTTCCTTGGTAACACCCAAAGTAGTACTTGAAAGTGTCTTACTTTCAAAATGTGCCACTGTTGCTGTGAGCGCTGATAAATCCACATTAAAGCTATCGTAGAAACTGTCGTCAAAAGTAGTATCTGTGCAAACCAATGGGTCCACATTGCTGCCAGTTGAAAAATCTGGCAAACAAATCTCCATTGTTGGCGAAAAATCAATATTCCTAGTCACACGTTTTTCGAATATTGTGTCTGTAAGAGGTGTTTCAAGAGTTTTATCTGACTCAAGAAGAATGGTTTCTCCACTTATTGGACCTTCTAAAGGCATACATTTACTTCCATTGAACAAATAATCGGTATGCTTAAAATCATCATATTTAAAATCGGTTAGATTTAAGTCTGTAGCATAAGAAGGTATTGTTAAAATCGTACTGGATGATTTATTTGTAAAAGTGTCCGCTTCAGCAAGAGAGGTCGTTATAATACTTTTAGTTAAAGCATTTATAGGCTCAAAATCCTCTCTGACTCTTTCTATATCATTATCGTTACCGATGTTAGTATTGCTGTTGATGTCAAAAACGGGTGGCAGCTCTGGTAGTTCAAATTTTTTCATGTAGTCAATGTAGGAAAGTGTTGGTGTTTGATGATCGACGGTAATTGACGCTGATGTGTATATTGCAGCTGGAATACTTCTGTCAATGATTATCGCAGATGAACTACTTGATGATGCAACAACAGTTGTGAACACGCTATTTAAGTTGTCAAGAGTTGAAGTTGTAATGTATTTATTAGTAAGCT
Organism: Zaprionus lineosus; assembly: GCA_035044505.1. NCBI lineage: Eukaryota > Metazoa > Arthropoda > Insecta > Diptera > Drosophilidae > Zaprionus > Zaprionus lineosus. Next base: position 92,208 of record JAWNNX010000207.1, on the reverse strand, counting down.
CATCAGACTTTTTGTCATCTATGATCTCATACGTCGGCTTATTAAGTGAATATGACAATGTGGTTAAGCAATCTGCTGATGACGGTAGGGGTTCATCAGCTTTTGACGTAAGACAGCTTTGTGACGGCGAAAATGATGATACTTGAACGTCATCTATTTTAAATGATGATTTATCTATGTTGAAGCTATTCTTCCAATCGATTATCGTATGTGGTAAGTGTGATTCCAATGAAGGTTGTGAATTTTTAATTTTTAACTGCGCAAGTTCATCAATATTTGTGTATGATAGATCGGCCAGGATGGTAGAATCAGTACCGTCGGTATTATCTTTCTTGTCAGAAGAGTACTTAATTGAATCTAATGTAAAGGGCTCAAGGTAGTCAGATATGTCATAGCATGATGTTATTGGTTCGTTCACTACTACAGTTGATACACAATTCGACATTGATGTTGTAGTCGATGTTAAAGTTGATGTTAATGTTGATGTTGATGTTGTAGTTGATGTTGAAGTTAAAGGTAATGTTAAATATAGGTTTGATGTTGATGTATTTGTAGTAATTAGTTCAATTGGAGGTTGAAGCTCCGTCTTAGATTCAATTAATGTCTTTGTAGAAGAGACTAGTTGTCCAACATTTCGGTCAGTTTTATTGTTGGGTGCGCCAAAAACATAAAATGATGGAGATGTGTCTAACATTTTAGAAGAAGTATATCCATTTATCGATGCGTCGTCATATTGTTGTGAAACATCAACCTCACTACCCTTAAAACAGTTTGAAAACGTGTGCGTTTGTTCCTCGGTTTGTAATTTATTGACGCTTTCGGGATATACCATTGTCGTATTTAAATAAATATCCGAGACTGAAGCTATTGAGGTTGTTATATGGTCTTCTTGCGATGTTCTGGTTACCCCATTCTCCGAAAAGCTCGGAGTCAATAAGGGGTTTAATACTGTTGTTTCGTTCCCTGTCGTATCTAATCTTTTAGGAACTGAAAATTGTGATTTAGCTTTTGAAACAGGTAACTTTGGCAACTGTTTTGTACGGTGATTTTTTTCTGACTGGGGAACGCTCGTCGTGGCATTGGTCACTGCGAAAGGTCGATTTTGTAATAATATGTCGGATTTTTCGTTTTCTGTTGAAGTATGACCGAGGGGAGATGATAATTTGTATTGTGGTGATGGTAGACGTTTTGGCAATTTTCTAGTTGAAGTCGTATTTACCATGGAATTTGTACTTGTTTTGGTAACATTTGCATTAGATTTAAGATTAGGATAAGTAATAGAACTAGTATAAGTATTTGCATTGGCCATCGCTGTCGTTAAATTGTCTTTTGACAATTCCAAAGAGACTGTCGCAGTAGTGCTGATAAACGTTGAAGATGAAGAGACAGCAGAAGAGTGGCAGGTAAGATTGGGCAGGGTCAAAAGATTTGAACTAACATCGCTGCACTTATCAGATGGCTGCACCGGCACTCTAGTTTCTCCAGAAGCTATCACAGAAGCTGTTGTCATTGCCATCATAAGGGAGATTCTACGCTGCTGTTGCAGCTTGTTTTGGGTGTTACTTGTTGGCGGAGTATCACTATAAACTGATATGCTATCCATATTGTATCCATTAGAATAATCGGAATAGTCAAGCGGCAACATTGAAGTGTACGGTCGAGACATTTGACAAACAATACCAAAGGTATTAGTTGCTGTATCAGATCCTATGTCCACATGTGATGTGTTCAAGCTTAAATTGCTGCTTGATCTAAAATCACTTTTGGCATCATTAACATGTACGTTTTGATTCCTAGCGGCATCTAAGTCTACGTTTTCATATTGAAATAATTTCTGTGAGACGCATGATCGTGGTTGTGGATTTGGTAACATTCGCAATGGTGCCGCCGGCAAACTTATAAAGCTACCTATTCTCTCATCAATTACTCCAACAGTCGGTCCACAGCCAGTATGTTCATTTAAGTTGTTCTGATCACTTTTGACATACTGGTAAGCAACCGCTTGTGGAATCATACAGTATTGGGAGTTACCCGCGGTATTTATTGTCGACGATGCAGGCGCGGCAGGCAGACGAACACCAATGCGATTGCCTCTTCTGGTGTACATACCTTCCAAATTGGTCTTCCCATCATTCACATTGTGTCCATTTTGTGAAGCCGGAACCAAGGGCAGCATCTTTGCTGTTGATCCATACCCACCATAATTATTTAAAGCCATTGTCTTTTCATTCCAATAATCTGTTGTTACATTGTCTGCATTACGACCAGGCTCATCATATGTGTAGTCAAATGAATAGTTTTGATTAAAGCTTCCATCGTCAAGAGTGTACACATCATCTTGCCAGCTCGAGTTTCCATGAAACTCATCCGAACGGATTGAATCATCATAATCTTCATAGTTATTTGTTTGTCCGACGTCATAATTAAAAACTGTATTGTTTTCAAGAATTCTGTTTTCTGTAGGTAAGACATTATTTTTCTTCAAAGTAGAAAAACAATCATCTTGCGCATAATGCTAAAAATTGAAAATTAAGAAACACTTCTGTTCAAAAAATGCAAAAAGATAACTCTGATTTTTTTACTTACAGTCATAGTTGTTTTTAAACAAGTCCTTAAAGAAACTCTGATTAACTAGATTAATGGTGCGAGCCTTGCATTAGACTATTAAAAAGATCCTGTTTAGTACAAAACAGAAGTTTACGTTTTGTGCTTGAAGCAAGTTGTAGGAGCTCCTTTTTCACTCGATTTCCGCATTTAAATCTATTTGGAAGAAATGAATAATAATGAGAGTATATACAATAAGAACTGTCCGTTGGAAATGACGGCCCTTTAACCACTAAAGTTAATACAAGAATATAAATTATATTTTCTTATATTGTTATATAAGACTAGTTTATCTAGATAAGTAATTAAATTACACACGAATATGAAAGATTTGACTATCCCAATAACTTCAAACAATATTTTGTTTTGCTATTTTGTTCTATCAGTTGAATTTCTTTGCAAAATTTACCTTTAAGAAACTTCTTTAATGGCAAGAAAAGGGCATTTAAAATAACAACTTTATATATAATTTAAGCTACTTCTTGGTTCACATTATCAAGGCAACCATTTAAACTATATATTTGATGCTACTAATCATAAATATTTAAAAATTTATAGAATGGAGATTCAAGATACTAAATTTTACGCAACGTTTCGTAAACTAAAATGATAATCAAATAATAATTAATAAATTTGGCTTTGTGTCCAAAACGTATTTCCAAAAAAGGTCATTTCCAATAGGATTAGTTAATCTGGTTATGCATTATTTAATTATATGTATGAAAATAATTTAAATTGTATTAAAACGAATGTTCATGGAAGTTATCTTGTTTGGAACAAAAAAAAAAACCATACATCTTTAAATACACCCATTAATTATAAATTTTATTAAAATAAAGTTTAATTCTCTAATACTATAAAATACTAACCAGTTTTATTTCCTGAGTAATTGGATCTTAATATGTGGGCCGCAACAAGGAAATTTTTATTTAATGTAATTGCTTGACGATTTTATTACTTTGCGTTTAAGTGCAGGTACTTGGATACCGTTACTGAATTGTCCTTATTAATAATAATTTCAATACCCATAGCTCTATAGTATCAATTTTATAATACACTGGGTTTTAATCCGTCTTATTTAAGTTGGCATTAATTTAACACGTCTTTGTTGAATATGAAAAACGTTATTTTGTATTGTATAATTCTTGTTGTATGAGTATTACATTACTGTACATGCGCAGAAAAAGCAGCTTTGGGGTCACAAAATAGAAGTTTATGTTGACAATTACTTTAGAGCTGCCAGACTACCAAAATTCGTATGCATATAGTCATTTGTTATGTATATTTTCTAATACTTTTTAATAGTTTAAACTACAGTCTAGTATTCATAGACTTAATAAATCAAATCGGTTTTGTAAAATAGATAACTTAAAGTGTCTGAAAGCAACGAAAATAAATAAATTATTCTTGTGTAGTTTAAAATAAATAGGCGTGTAGCACCAATATTTTAAATTTATATTTTTTAAAGAGGTTCACGAATATAATTTGTATTATAAAAGCGCTTCTAATAATATCATCAGTATCAGTAGTATATAGTGCTAATACCGATGTGTTGCATTTATCGATAGTTAACAAAACTAATTGGCCAATAAAAAATATTCATGTTATTTAGCATCTACAGAAAATGTTAAAAACTTTACTTGACAAGGCTGCCAGAGGGTTTGAAGAGGTCGATGACAAACATTTTCGTGAGAACAGAAAACGGAAGCGAGACAGAAATTAAAAAAGCAATAGAAATCTAAAAAAAGAATAATAATTTAACAAAATGATTATCACCATAAAAAATCTACAGCAACAAACCTTTACAATTGACTTTGACCCTGACAATACAGTAAGTATTATTTTTGCATACGCACAATATTTTTAAGCTCGTACATACACATTAATTCTCATCCAAATGGGGTTTTAGGTCCTCGAACTTAAAAAACAAATTTTTAGTGAACGTGGTGCCGAGTACATTGTGGAAAAACAAAAGCTTATATATGCAGGTAAGAGTAACTTGTTTTTTTAAAGTACCATAAATAATATCTACATAATATTAAAAACTAAATAATTTAATTTTAGGTGTTATACTAACAGATGAACAAACAATTAAGTCGTATAAAGTCGATGAAAAGAAGTTCATAGTAGTAATGTTGTCGCGGGACATTAGTGGAAGTAACAATAGCAGTTCCAGCAGTAGCAGTAATGTAATCCAAGAACCTCGTCGACAGCGATCAACGGAAAAATCAGAAAAATTATCTGTTGAAAATCCGACTGCAAACGATAATATGAATAAGGAAAGTGAAGATAAAACAGGCACAGAAACTAAAAGCAATAAAGTTGCAAATGAACAAGAAACAGACGTGGTGACTTCTGAAGCTGCTGCTGTAGTTACACCGTCACACCCAGTACGTGACTGTGACTTTTCTAGTATTGACTTAGTTGGAGGATTAGCTAATGCATCTCTGCAAACTCGTGCCGAGTCTAATTTGCTAATGGGCGAAGATTACAATCGCACAGTTGCTTCAATGGTTGAAATGGGCTATGATCAAGATCAAGTTGAACGTGCTATGGCTGCTAGCTTCAATAATCCAGAGCGTGCAGTGGAATATTTAATAAACGGCATTCCACAGGATGAAAATCTTTTTAATACGGAAAACAATGAAGATCCTGAAAGAGCTTCGGATATGCGCCAAGAAACCTCGAACGCTACGCCAACTGAATCAAATGATGGTAAATTTTTAATTTTTAATCCGATATATAAATGTATATATATATATAGTATTTATATTTTCTAGACCCATTTGAATTTCTACGAAGTCAGCCACAATTTTTACAAATGCGCTCTTTAATTTATCAAAATCCGCACCTACTACACGCAGTTTTGCAACAGGTAAGTTACGGTTTTCATTTCTAAATAAGGAGCTTTTTAGAAAACAATATAAAATTATATCATGGCAGATTGGGCAAACAAATCCAGCTCTTTTACAACTTATTTCTGAGAACCAAGACGCTTTTCTAAATATGTTGAACCAGCCATTAGAAGGCGAAGCTAGTGACAACGCACTACGAATTGGGCGAACGCAATCTACACCAAGACGCACTGAAAATTTGGCTTCATCAACAATTGAGAATATGTCGACGGAAGCTGAACGTTCTTCTGCTGGCGCAGATAGTCGACCTTTAGCAATTTTACAAGAAGACGAATCAAGAACGATTAGTACTGAAAGGAATGCACCACAGGAAAATCTTGGAAATATACGTCTCACACCACAAGACCAAGAAGCCATAGAAAGGGTAATTTTGAATTAAAGTTGTTCGAGTTTAAACAAAGAACTATAGTTGACTAAATATTCTTTAAATCATACATTAATATAAACATTATTTAGATTATTATTTAATACGCTTTACTTTATATTTCTTATATTTTCAGCTGAAAGGGCTTGGATTTCCAGAAGGTCTTGTTCTGCAAGCCTATTTTGCATGTGAAAAAGATGAAGAGCTAGCTGCAAATTTTTTGCTGTCCTCCAACTTTGATGACTAAATTAAATCAGCAAAATGATATAATGTTACAAATATGTAATACCCATATACTAAAGTAGTTACAAATAAAAATCGGTTAAAAATAACCCCAAGCTATCAGTGTAATTTATATATTACCTATCCATCATTAATTGAATTGCAATGATTTCTACATTAATATTATGATATTATTTAAATGCAACAAACATTTAACGTAAAAGTATATCCTTCCACATGTCACTAATGCGGATTTCTATCATTGTTTTTTTTTTTTTTATTTAATTTTCTTTAACCTTTGATACCAATCTAGCGATTCACCCACTTAAAGCAATCATACTTCTATTATATTTTTATAATCATATACTTTTATTTGCACATAGTTTTTTTTATACGCTGAACTTATCAAGTTAGGGTGGTTTTATGAGTTATTTTATTAAATGTATAGAAATATATTTTTATACATTAATTTTATAATATATCTAGGTTTAAATTAATCCTATTATGTATATACACCGATACTTTTATTAATACTATTGTTATATTTATTTTCTGTATTTCTAGTGCAGATAAAATCTAAAAATGACAAGGTATTTTTATAACAAACTGTGTCAAAAGCTCCCAAAAACACCTAGTTTCATTTAAATTGTGTTGATTCGTTTAAAGGCCTACAATGGCATGACATTAAACATTTTTATAATAACCGTGTTCAACACAAATATTTTACAATTGGTAAGTGCTTCGAACACATATTATTTTTAGGTGCTATGTGGTTTCATAGCTTGTTAACAAAGCAGCATCAACAGGCTCCAGGCAGCTTGGACACGTAAGACTTCGCATCAACCAGTCATCAATACAATGTACGTGATATATATGCATGCATGGCAGATACCTCACAGCTTCATCGACACAAAATTCTACCATACAAATAACACATTCACGACCTTTTTTCGAGGTTCCATCATATGTTCCAATAGGTAAATGTTGAACAAGTCCAATGCGCTTTGCTATTTTAATTTGTTCCTCGTCAGACAAATGGTTGTGATTGGAGGTAGTAGTATTACCAACAGATGAAGTAGGATAAAATACTTGTGGTAACGGTTCATGCTAAAGATGAAAATGTATAACATTTATTTGTAAACAAAAAGTTTTATAAACTACTTACCTGATATATGGGAACTGGCGCACTATCTTGCACTGCCGTAAAATCAGTTCCACGCAAAAGAGAAATATCGTCAGCACTGCTTGACTTCAGACAATTACCCATGGTATAACTTAGTAGTTTATAAAGAAGTTGTAATGAAAAACATTAAGCAAATAAGCTTTTTTCATATATCAATAATGTGATTATCATTATTGTGATTATTAATAATTTTAATATTTGACTCCTATAATATATCATTCGTGAAAAAATATTTTGATAAATATTTATATACTCATACCTAATAAAAATGATCATATGTTTATATTTATCAGCATTAATATCGAGGTTATCAAATATATATTTTCTTTATTTATACAGTAACTTTGCCCAAATATCGATGTATTTTAAAAAGTTAATTAAACAAACATACCTATATGTCCAAAAGAATATAGATACATATATGCGCATTTATAAAAAATATACATACTAATAAAATTTATATTGATTTGTGCAATACTTGTACAAAATATAAAAAAATAACGAGTCTGTACAAAGCAAATGGATGATTTGTGTAGTTAGCATGCCTTTATAGTTTTACTAATAATATAAGCACCTTTCACAATATTTGTTAAAATTTCAGAAATTTTTTTGTCCGCAAACCAATTTAACAGAGCACAGTTTAACATATTAAATGACCGTATTTTAACATAAATAAGTTACTGCTTGCATTTATTTAGACTGCCTTTTTGCATTATATTATTCAAATTTATATTTTTCTAAGCTTTGTATTAATTTACAATTTTTGAAATATACAATATAAGAGAAGATACATTTTTAAATTGTTATAATATTTATTGAATAAAAAGTGAAAAATACCGTTTTTCACAAAAAGTCAAAGCTATAATACATTGTATATATTTATTTATAAAATTAGTTCGAATATAAAATTAAAACATTTAAAATCATAATTTGCAACTTGTATAATAAATATAAAAATTCTTTCATTTGGTCACTTTTCTTTGAAATTATGTAAAGATAACAACTGATGATAAATACAAAACTATGATGTTAATACGAACATGACCAATTATATGATGTGGCCAGCAACTAAAAATATAAAAATCCATTGTAATCTTGAAAATATAGAATTTTGCTTCCAATATGTTTTTTGAAATAATTTACAGTTATTTTTAACACCTAAGGTTATATGAATGAATTTTGTTTTTCATTTATCATATTTAAAAGTTCTAGTAGACCAATTAATATGCATATATCAAATTCTGTATTATATTCGTGTGTGGTATGCTGAGACCTATAAAATACCATACACAATTTGCCCATAAATATACTGCGGCTAGTGAGCCACAAGAAAAAATAAACAGTTGAGGTGGCAAATATAAACAAAACTTAACAATTAAGGCTACTATGACTGAAGAGACGATAATTCTTATCCTGTTGGTAGTTGTAATGTTAGTAGGATCCTATCTTTCAGGAAGCATCCCATTAGTAATGAAATTAAGTGAGGTACTTATTTAAACTAAGTTTAACTTCATTTTTTCTAAACTAATAAATATAATTAAAACTCTAGGAAAAACTTAAATTTGTAACTGTACTTGGGGCAGGTTTGTTAGTGGGAACAGCCTTGACAGTTATTATACCAGAGGGAATTCGCTCTTTATATATGGAGAGCACCCGAGCCAAAACAGAACACCCAGGATCCAAACCAAGTGATACCATAGAGTTACATGACTATTCACAAACAATTGGATTGTCTCTTGTGCTAGGTTTTGTTTTCATGATGCTAGTGGACCAAGTTTCTCAACGGAAATCTAACAATAAAAGTGAAAGTGATAAGAACATAACAGCAACGCTAGGCTTAGTTGTACATGCTGCAGGTATCATGACTATCAATGTTCCTTTATTTTTCTTTACCTTTATGGATTCTAATAAAATTTTTCAGCTGATGGAGTTGCGTTGGGTGCAGCTGCAACAACTAGTCACCAAGACGTAGAAATAATTGTTTTCCTTGCAATTATGCTTCATAAGGCTCCAGCTGCATTTGGATTGGTTAGTTTTTTACTGCATGAAAAAGTTGAACGACAAAAAATACGAAGACATCTTGGCATATTTTCATTATCTGCACCACTTTTAACACTCCTTACATATTTTGGCATTGGACAAGAGCAAAAAGAAACGCTAAACTCAGTGAATGCAACAGGAATTGCCATGTTATTTTCAGCTGGGACATTTTTATATGTGGCAACAGTTCACGTGTTACCTGAACTTACACAAAATAGCCACAGTGGAAACCAGCGTAATCAACGTAGTACAAACCATTTTGATTATCAAATGCTGGAAGAATCTCGCGAGGATTCTGTAAATGAAAAATGTGGGAATGGATTACCTCATAATAATCATGGCCTTAAATATAGTGAGCTTTTTATCATGATATGTGGGGCCTTGTTACCATTAGTCATAACAATTGGGCACAAACATTAATTTTTGTAACCACTTTGTAGATATATATATAATTTTCATAATTTTTGTAATATGTGTGTATATATATTAACCAATTAGTATAGATACATTTTTGCTTAAATAATAAATATAATAATAATAATATTGATATAATATAAAATATATGTATATACATACATATGCAAATGTATGTATAAACATATATGTATATATTATTCATTCAATTGAATATAAATATTTAAACAGCATATCAAATATTTGGTTAGAACACATTCCTAACTTAAAGCTGAATATAAATAATATTAGATTTTATATTTGTTTAATATTATAACTTTCTATTAATAGTTTTTGGAAAGAAAATATTTGGCCCAAAGTGTGTTAAATACTAAATATCTATCTATTTTGTGGTGTACTATAATGATAATCTCAGTTTTCGTAAATATCTATATAATAATATTTTGAAAATACATTTATTTTTTTTTTAATTTAACAGGTATAAATGCTTTCTAAATATTGTAAGATGAAATTAATTTTTTTTTTTTAATTTCAAAACTAAAGCAAATTAAACGCATAAAAGGACTTCATTAACAATTAATATATTTAATTTATGTAAAAAGTAATCGTACTTACCTTATAAATCTATATAAGTGCTGTTCATAATAAAAGGGCACCCAGATTTTATTCGATATTTCTGGAATCCGCAGAATAACAAAACTTTGTTAAAATGTTCATAATAAAGGAAAAAATTATATATTTGGGAAAAATATTCCTAAAATATTAGAAAACAAAAAATTTTTCAAAAGAAATCAATTTTAAACTGTTTCACAATGATAAGGCACTTTTTGTTATTAGGAAAATTAAATTAATTAACAAAACATTTTCCAATATTTTTGTTAACATATTTGCTTTGCCAACATAATATAGACTCGTTTAACTAATATTTTCCATACAATTTCCAATGGATTTAAGTCAGGCGAGCAAGCCGGCCACTCCATAGTTTGCACTGACGAGTTAATCAAAAATTGATTAGTTTCCTGGCTCACTTGAATTCAAGCATTATCTTGTTGGAAAATAAGTGGAACCTCTCTATTTTCGCGAAGAAAGGAAAGTAGACTGTTTTCTAATATCTGTATGTAGTCAATACTTTTCATTTGTGATGATGTAAACTGCAAACTAAGTTTCCATCCAAAGAAAGTGCTCCCCATTAAGACCATTAAGGATCCTTCACCAAAATTGTGCTTTGGAGAGTACTGCGGTTCCGCTCGTAAATCTCTCCAACAGTACCGATAACCATCTGATTTATCAAGATTCCACTTTTTCTCGTCGGAAAATATTACCTTTTAAACAAATATTGTCAAATACATTGTAATGGAGAATACTTGAAATTGCTTACAGTGTTCCAATCAGTTAATAGGACATTTTCTGAAAATTGGGGACCCGCCTGCTTGTGTTTTTTAAGAAGACGATGTGCTTTCTTCGGTTTGACAATTTAAAATACTCACAATGTTGTATAGTCCGCCAAATTGTACTATGTGATACTTTGTTGTTTACAAAAGTGGCTAAAGTAGAGCAGGGCTTCGGGGTGTTTAAACTTTTTCTTATAATAACTCGCTCCTCACGAACTTAAAGTTTCAGTTTCCATCCTCTTGGCTTTATGGCATTATATTGATATGGATTTCTTAAACAATTCTGCATAACACACAGCGACTTTTATTGAGTTTTTTTTTAAATATTTGATTGTGGAAGGCCTCAGTTTTTCCACGCTGCTCCTTTGATAATATCGTACCATGCGGCATTTTATTTAAAAACTGCAAAATTTTCAAAACTAACAAAATATAATTTTTTGCCCGTGCTTTTCGTTTAGAACTCAATTTTCGACTAGTGCTTTATAATTATGAAACATCAAAATCGACTGCACGAGTGCATTTAGCAAACAAAACATAACGGTGCTATGGCGTAGTAAGACGTTTAACGCATATAACGGTGCCCAATATTCTGCATACACAAATAGTTCATATGATGAAAAGAAAAATATAATTTCGTTAGTCTAAGTTTTTCGTATTTTAGTTCAAACTGACGTTTGATAAAGTGCCCTATCATTACGAACAGCACTGTATAATTCAACCTAAGTTGATAAAACTTTGGATGATTATAACATAATAATTTGTAAACTTTGTTTTTATCATTTATTCATATGCAAATTTGTAATATTAGTAATGAATTAATTATCGGTGAACTGACTTTGACGCACTCGTTTAAATGGTTAACGATCAACTAAGATGTTTTTGTATTATGAAAAGAAAAGTTTATTTATGAAAGTTCACATTCGTAAGCAATTGCAATTATGACTATTATTATTTAAACTTTTAGTATCTTGAGGCCACTTGAATTATTTCAACAGTTTTAAAATTTTTGTTTTAAATTGTATTTATACTTAATTTCCTCTTGAATTGTTTATTTTTTGTTATGTTTTACCAATAAGAACATTTTTGAAGTGCTGTTGTTTTTGAGCATTTTTTATGTTCATCTTACTTGCACACAAAGTTAATTATAAATTCAAGTACTACAATCATACGTGTATTCATTTCTAAATATTTACTTGATTTGTATGTATGCGCTTGCATTGATTTATGAATTTATGTATACACACATAAACATCGCAATTTTGATTTTTAAAAGCAAAACTATTGCCAATTTAAGCTATATGATATAAATTAAATGTTATTTCTCATACACTTTTTCGATATTCGTTTATTAAACATTGTTGTTAACAAGTTGTCTTGTGTGTGTAAGTAGCATAAAAGCATACCAATTGTATGAATATGCATAGTTTACACATTTTTAAATAAAAACTGAACTGAAACTCTTTCATTTTCTTTCCTTGCTTCCAATACTAAAAATACATGTATATATTTAATGAAAGTGTTCATATAATATTCTCTATTTGATGAACCGAGTTAATGTAAACTTTTCTGTATTTTAATAGATCGCTTCAAATGTCTAATGGGAGGCATATGGATAGGTGAGTGGTGGGATTTGTTGACTAGTTTAGACAGCAGTTTCGGTGTGACTGTGAGATGATAAACGCTCAACATCTATTTCTGGAACGGTCAGCTCGTCGGGTATATTATCGGCATACTCGATAGAAGACGTCTCCGAGAGGCGTTTGCTCAGTGAAGTCTGCTTGCGCAGCACCTCAGCCAGAGAAGTATTAGTGTGCTCACCATAACGGGCATCAAGGCCTTGTCGAAAGGCGTTTACCACACGAATCTAGCAAAAATCAAATAGAAAGAAAAGAACAACACCAAGAACAGTGACAAGATAGACGGAAACAATAGTAAAAGGAAATATAGCCCTTATTAGTAGAATTAAAAAGTCAAATGCTAATCACATTTATTATTTGCTTTGATTTTGCTTGTATATACATACAAAAAATAAGTAAAAGAAAAAAAAACAAAAATAATTATATATGTTAATACACACATATAACAATTTTATCTTATTAGTATATCAATTCACACATTGGGTTAGAAGTATATATTTAAATATAAAACTTGCAGCCAGTTTTAAATGAAAAATACAAGTGGAATCCGATTATAGCGACCTTCAAGGGACCGACGATTTTACGTCGTTATATCCGGAAGACGCACTAACCGAAATGGGCAAAAAAAATTTTTTTTTGTTTGTTTTATGGCTGGCATGTTCATAATAGATTTTGAAATAAAACAATTTAATTTTTTAATCAAAACAAAAAATTTAATAAATTTCATTCAATAACATGGGTTTTTCATAATAAGTCGTATGAATGAATGAGCATTTTGCGCATAAACTCACATTGGCGAACTTACGCATTCAGATTTACTTGGAAAAAAACAGAAGAAACTAGAAATATAGCGGGACATCATACGGAATAGGCTACTGCTTAAATTTTTTGGCATTATTTCGCTGTAATTTTTTTTCGGCACGTCGCTATATTCGGTTGATTTGTGAAAAATCTCGTCGTTATAAGCGGTTTGTCGCTAAAAGCGGAAACGTACTAAGCGAAGGCCCTTTCATATAAGTTTGTATGGGGACCAACCAAGCCATCGAGTTTTAGTCGCAATAACCGGACGGACGCTATAAGCAGAGTCGTTATAACCGGATTCCACTGTATGTATATTTATATGAATGTAAGCAAAACATGAATGAACCTAAAAATGCATTGCAGTGTGGAGTATAGATTTAAATTGAATTAAAAAGTTTTTATGAGCTATTTAATTTATATAAATATAGTTTACTTCTTGCAGTAATATTTTGCAATAATAACATAAGCTCATGCAGTTAGATTTTTTGTTTTGTTTATTACTTTATCGCATACATAGGAGTTATAAGTTAAAAATTTAGTTTGGTCTTTAAGTTTTTTATTCGAGCTTTAGCTACCCGTAAAACAAGCATTTATTGCTAACTAAAGTTCTTGAAACTTAGTTTCTTCGACGCAGAAGTAAATGTTAAGTTAACATGATTTGCCCTAACAATTGAATTTCATTGCAATATTATTTCATCTATTTTTACTATTTTACACACTTATTCTATAAGATTCTGCTACGCGTTTCAATATGACTGGGTTGTGTACACCGAACTGATTACAAAACGTTTAACATTGTGAATAAAAAGAAAATGTCTGCGCAGCATCTTACTTTGTAAAAACGGATTGGTAAATATACATACACAATAATAATAATGGTATTTAAATTGGTGCGGCATTGGTTCGGGATTTTTGCAGTCGTGTAAGCTCGGTTGAAGCATAAGACATTTTGGATGTACATGTACATACATGTATATGCAAACCATGATTTAATGATAATAATGAATTGTATTGTTTTTATCGTGAACATTACTTCGAAATGGTTGAAAAGAAAAACTTTCAAAATAGTATTGAATTCGAATAGTTATATTAATAAAAGAATTGCAACATTACAGAATTAAAAAAGAATCATAATTACAAGATATTAGTTTGTAGAAAAAATACTTCAATACTTAATTTTTAAAATTATTATTTACGTATAAATAATTGTAGGTTGCATTACTAGACAGTTAAGTATATCTTAACATACAAACTGCAAAATGGTCATGCATAAATAAAAATTATTGAAATGAGTTCTAACTTTTGTTTTACGGTACATTTTACGACACTACCGATAAACAACATGTTAATCTAGTTACGAGAAAATAAAAAAAGATCATTTAAATCTATAGTATATTTAATATAATACATAAGGCTTGCATTTACATATTAATCTTTACTTGATTTTTTTTTTATATTTATATTTTACTGCAAGAGATGGTAAAGTTAGACAGAATATTTCCTGGAACATTGGGCCAATTTGTTTTTAAATGAAATTTTGATTCAATTTTTAATTATATCGGGCGGAAAAAAGTTCTTATATATTATATTAAACCAATGCAGAAATTTTGAAAATATTAAATATTCTCTGCCAATGCGTTTATAATCAGGTTTACTCGTGTAGAAATGCTCATAGCCTAGCTTTTTTAAAAAATGAGAAACGCGACATGGTATTCACAGGTAAATTAAACTCTTGCATACGGATATCGAAAAACAGCAGCCATTAGGTAATTGTGTTTTGAATGGTTGGTCTACAGTAAGATTGTTATAGCGTTGGTTAGTATAACAAGCGTATTTTTTCAAATAAAATGACTTTGTATTACGCGGTTGCTTTAATGATTTGAGTTTTAGTCTTTGCATTCATATCTTGGCATAGTGTATAAAAATTGTAATAAAGTTAAGAAAGGCTTACAGCTTGATCAGTGTTGCTCTTGCTATAGGGAACCGGTATCAAGCGTTCTTGCAACTCGCCTCCTATTACCTTCAAAAATTGAATAGAGAAAGTAAAATAGATAAACAATAAGTGGGAAGAGAAATATAGGTTGAGGTCAGTTATAGAGTGGTTGTAATAAAAAGTTGCTACGTAGTTTTGTTCTTGATTGTCAATACATTTTGCATAATAACATACATACATACATACAATATTATATGTATACATGAAACTATGTTATTATTATGATTTAATTAATGAGACTGATGAGAAAATTGTAAATGCATGTATGTGTTTATGTTTGCAACAATTCATGTTTTTCTTCAATATTTAAATAAAAGTGTGTCTTAAGTAAATACTTAAATGTGGTTTTAAAATACGTTAAAAGTAAAATTATGAAAAATATAGAAAGAAACTAAATTTTTTTGCAATAAATAAATATACCTTATATGTATATGTACTGACGGGGCAACTTATTGAAACGACCACTGCTACGCAAATTGACATTTACATATTGATACAACTAAGCAGAAAGTTTACAATTAAATAAATTAGTAACTAGTACATGAGTGAACGAGTGAGTGCATGGACAATATGATATTAAATATTTATTAATATTAATCTGTAAATAAAAAATGTAAATGTGTGAACGTTTATGTATAGAAACCGTTATGAAGTAATGAAATGATAATCAAGCAAATCTAAATAATATGAATTTATTTATAAGACTTAACATAAGGAAAATCAAATTATTTATGTAATTTTGTAATTGTCTGTTGTTGTACTTATCCTTTTACACAAAACTATACAAAAAGTTTAATTAATTTATAAACATTTGTTTACCAACGTCTAAATCATTTTATAAAAATGTTCAATAATATACATATTTACATGCATATTACATATTCAGTCACACACAGAGCCTTTGAGTCGATGTTTGTGTATTCCTATTTATGTATGCAGGAGCTGCATTTATCCATGTTTATATATTTGCTACTGTTTGAGATACTTCAATATGAAACGTAACATTGCAAAACTAACAAGCTGACGTAAGAAAAAAAAATGCGACATGATATCAATATATTTAAGTTTCTGATCAGTAGTACGTAAGTAAGAAATGATCTGCAATACACCTTAATTTTCGGGTTTTGTGTTGATATAAGAATATTTGCTAATCACAGCTGAAATTTACAGTTAAAACACATCCACAAAATAGTACTTGCTCTTTTACCTTTTTTTTTATGAGTGTGAAGTTGGCAGCGCTGACTGAGTAATGTGACGCGTTAGTGGGGCAGATGTGTATGGATTTAGGTGGATTTATTTGCAAAAGCTAAATTGGATTACTTGTATTTTTGTAGATGAATTAAGAATGTAAGATATTTTCTGGATTAACTTTAAATGTTTTCTTTAAAAATATACCAGGTGCATACGCATATTTCAGATTTATTTTTATTAAACTAAGAGAATTTTATTTCAAATTAAAATTAAAAAAATATGATTCGTGAGCATCAAAACAAAATATATATTTTCTTTATTATCAATTTAATAAAACATTAGGCGTAATTGGTTTATTTTGTTTGTCGGATTTTGTTTGTTAATTTATTGGAATACTATTTGAATACGGAATTGCGTTCACACAAATACACATGTAGGTTTTTGTTATTTAATATATATTTTTAGGTCGAAACATGTACATACATTTTATAATGTATATGTATGAAATAATTGTTCAAAATTTCCCGCCTCGTCATTTTTTTTTTTTTTGCTCTTTTCAATATATTTTCTACTCGCGTACGCGGGCCTTTGCCAATTACATACATACATACATAGAAGTTACCGAACATAAGCTTAAGCATTGAAGGATTGTCTTGTCCGTTAAATCATTCATACAAACACACGTACCAGGCAAATTAAGATGTAATTTTTTATATAATTAGTAATACGAGTACCACAATATTAATATTAAGTATATATAAACAATAACTAAAAGTTCAAAGGTGTAAAAAATCATGCGCTATTATAACATTTTCTAATGTTAACCATTAAATAACTTATTAATGTACATTTCTATCGCTATACTGCAAAAACGGCGACTCTCTGCATTATGAGAAGTGACTTGCCTTTATAAAAATTCAATTTAACTGCCCTCAAGATTTAAAAGAAATTAAGCGATGTCAAAATATGCTAGACAATTATTTAAATAATACAATGTAATATAAATCTCAATAAGATATGAGGAATTGCAAGTAAAATTTGTTTGAAGATTTTTATATCATGTCTAAAAGTATATTTAATTGTCTGCTTCGCTTTCATTTTCATGTG
The DNA here is from genome assembly GCA_035044505.1 of Zaprionus lineosus. Classification (NCBI taxonomy): domain Eukaryota; kingdom Metazoa; phylum Arthropoda; class Insecta; order Diptera; family Drosophilidae; genus Zaprionus; species Zaprionus lineosus. Next base: position 74,346 of record JAWNNX010000207.1, on the reverse strand, counting down.
CTTGCCATTTAACAAATTTTTTTTTTAAGAGAATATATATTTAAAATATTTATGTTGCTTTTAGTAGGTAACCACTTGAAGAATGAGAAAAGTTTAAGGCAAGGCTTTGTTAATGTAGAATGTATTTTGAAAAAAAAAATCCTACATTTTTGTAACCGAATGATAGGCTTTAGAATCGTTTATATTTTGCGAGTAAGATACTTTTTCTAGTAAATTGGTTTCTGTGCACACATCCACATCTATATTTATATTTATGTACATATAATATAGATGCGTGGGTATGAAGAAATACAATTACTTAAATTCGGGTTTCATTCTGTTCATTTTCTTGTCGCTGCTCGCTGAGTTGTTGCACGACGTTTGAGAAGCTGCCGACATTTGTCGACCGAACAGAAGAGTGTGGTTCTTGTGGATATGTTTGGGAGGGGAATTTTATAGCAGTTATAGGTGCAGAGTTAGTACGTCCGTTTAGCAGATTTCGATGCTGGTGATGTGGATCTTCGTCAATATAAGATATATCGGAGGGCAAAGTTGCACTGGGCACATGCTGTTGCGGCTGCTGCGGTTGCTGCTTGCTGTGGTAATTGGGATTCAGCAGGTTTAAATTGTAGAGCGGGTGAACGCCACTGCCTGTTGGCATGCCCGAGCGAGGGCTTCTCAAGCTATGTAAACTGTGCATAGATCGTCGTTCATTAAGGTCTTCCAGGGTTGAGCGGAATGCACGAATCACGCGCAACTGAAACAAACGAAATTAGACAACAAACGAACAAAAACAAGAACATAAAAGAAATAAACAATAAGCATTATAAAGGCGTAATAACAATAAATATGTACAGATTACATACATACATCCGAATATACAAATGTATTTTCGATATTTTCTCTCATATGAGTATAAGTAAGTATTTTAAATAATTAAATGATGTAAGAAAATTTGTTTAAGCAATTATTTGGTTTTTATTTTTTTTTTAACAATTACGGAATTGCAGCCTGCAAACACATACACAAGTATTGAGAATCTCGGTAAAAATTAAATTTTAGCTTATAAAAAAGAATAAAACCCAAAAACAATATTATAAGAACATAACAATTAAAAGTTATTATAAAAAGGGGAAACAACAAACTCAAACTCAATAAACTCAAATAAAATTAAAGCAAGGCAGATAAGCATATAATTATTTTTTTATATAAATGTAATTTTTCAGAAATATATAAAATGTAATTATATGAAAAATAGCGATTCTTCAAATTGAAAGTTTATGTTTCAGTTGATTTTAATTAATAAATATATAAATAACAAGAAATGATTCAATTACTCTACACAAATCTCATATTCATGCACTTAAAACTGTAGGAGATTACAAATTACTAACAGACAAGCTCATTTATAATATTATAATATTTTCTCGTTAGCTTAGAATTAAAAAGAAGTGCAGGAAAGATTAAAGATTTAAAAAGCTTATTTTTCAAAGACATGCATACACTATGTACTACATCTATGTATATTAACAGTCAGCATTTTTACTTTTTATGCATGAGCACTTAAGTAAATAAGTACATACACTGAATGATAGTTTTGATGTAGGCACTGAATCACACCGAAGGGACCTTAAATATATATGTACATATAAACGCTCACACAAACGCACGAATATACATGTATTTCCAATTAATTTGAGATGTGTTATAAAACACAATACATTTTTGTTTAAAAAGCAGATGTTTTATTGTTTACTTGCAAGTAACCCCTAATCCGACATGCTCCACACGTTGAACTGAACAAAACAACTTTTAAGAGTTAACAACGCAGGCAAAATAAATGAACTGAATAGTTTTACACATTAACTTTTGTTACATTTAATTTAAAATGATAAAAAGTTTAAATCTATACATTTTTCCTATTAATAAATTTATAAACAATTCTACAGCCTGACTAGCTTCATCTGAAATTCATTCTGGGGAGGTGGAAATAAAAATATATGCTTCGTCAATATATAGTTAAATATATGTATGTATATATTATAAATATGTTTAGTTTTTTAATTAATTTTCATTAATTAAGTATTAAGTAGAAATCAAAATACTTAATGGATTTACCACCGAACAAATACAATAAAGAAAATGTTCGTATGATTAAAAGTTTCAATTTTTCTGTTAAGGAATCAAGCACATTAAAAATGTTATTTAGATATGATTAATACAATTTTATGTTTCTATTCTTGAAACGTGTACGATTTGATTTTGTTTTGTTTACCGTTTAACCGTATTACATATTTCTTGTATACTAGACTAGTGTAATGGAAATATATTTAAACTAGCTTTAAGGTACATATGTAGTTCTCGTTCTCTTATACTTTTACAGATTGTGTGAATAGTAGTATCGTTAGGTGATGGAGTGCTAATAAATGTTAAATACTTATGCTTGTGTGGACCGGAGCAACTATCAGGATTTTGGAGTTATAGGTTACCTTTGTTACCTACATGGTAAGTCGTACATGCGATGGTGTCGGAATCAAAGATGTAATTTATAAAGTGATTTTCACTCATACATATATATGCATATGCAAGTAATTACAAGAACTGTTGATTTAGAACTGAAGATTTTGAATTCTTAAGCTGAGCATGAAGGCAGTAATTGGTACAGATGGATCTCAGATAAATGTGCACCTTTTGCAATTTTTATTTACCTTAAGTAGGTGGTTTAATATTATTGAGTTCTATATTTGTTTTTTCAATTGGTAAAATAAATTAAAATTGAAATTTACATACGTTTTAATGCTCGTTAGAAGTGTTGTAGATATAGAAGAAGTTGATGTTCATAGTAGAAAAAGAGAAGACCTTGTACTGTTGATTCGTTTCTGGATGTATTCGCTTGGTATAGTTGTAGTTGTAAGTTGTATATCTTGATGCTCTGTAGACTCTTATTCTTTTAAATTTGTTGATGTATTTTCTAATAGAGAGTGCAATCACTCAATCGATATGAAATCGATGTGAATTTATAATTTTTCGATCTTGGTTTTAGTCATTATTAAGACACAGTTAACAAATGAATGATCGTGTTTTAATGTGTTCAATGTTAGCAGTATTGTGTTTTAGTCTATGCATAAAACAAAACTAAAATTTGATGTTTTTTTTTTTTTTAAATTTTGATCTTTGGTTCTTTATATTCTATGAACTCTTTTCTAACCGAACACAAACATTTTTAGCTGCTTGCAACCTGCTAGTTTCAAATCATATTATTTTGAATTTTTTATGTTTGTCGAATCCAGATAGTTAAAAATGTAAAATATAATATGAACAAAAAGATTTTCACAAATATATTTTTCTTAGTTAGCGAATATATATCGACGATCCCGTAAGAAACTGTTACAATTTTTACAACAATAGCAACAAATAGGGATTTATTATAGCATTGTTAACCGCTTATGGCAGGCTTTATATTACCCTGCTTTATTGGATATATTAATGTATAATACTTTCAGCTTCGTTTATGGTTTATGGTTATATAAATACAAATACATATTTATATAAGAAAATAAGACTCACTTGACTTATTATTATTATTATTATTATTATTATTATTATGTATGTTACTAGGATAAATAAAATCATTCAAAAACTAATCATATATGAGAATACCCAAAGCAATAGTTGAAATAGTCAATAAGAACTCAGTGAGGCGTTTTAGCAAATAGTTCTGACTAGTAATACCTGGCAGCTAGTAGTAAATATCGTTATCGTCATAACACGTAAAGGAATTTGCTACTTAATTTATTTTATGGCGTTTTACACTTTTTTTTTTTTTTTTTTTTTTTATAATATTTTATAATATTTTTTAGTTATATTTTATTTATCATCGTCCATCGAATCTATTAGTTTTTTGAGTCTGTATATATTTGATCAGTTTTAGTTATTAGTTTAGTTTTCGTTTGGCTTGCATTGTAAATATTTTGTTGGTATCAATTTTTTCAATCCGTTTCCGTGTGTTTATAACGTGTGCTTTGGTTACCTGTTTATGTGTGTGAGTGTCTGTCTGTTGTGTGAGTGTGTGTTTAAATGTTTGTACATGCAGGTTATTTAGCCGCATGTTTGTTTATCATTACAAATAGGTATTTTGATGGATATTATTTGCAATTGTAATTTATACTTCAGTCTCTCGTATAGGTTCCGCCGGCTTTAAAATTACAAAAATTAATAACAAACATCTGATAATTACATTGGTAAAAAATTAAGTCACATTAAAAAAAATTAATTATATGCCACCAACGCAAAATATAAAATTTCAAAAATATATTTAATTGAGGAATATATTTTAGTCAAAAGTCACTACAGATTATGTATGAACATTCGTATTCTAATTAGTGTATTTACAAATCTTACTACTATCATTGGAAATATAATTTTGCATATACAAAACCATTTTTTAAAATTGTTTATAAAATGAAAGGTAGCTAATAAAAAATAAAGTTAACTTTCAGTATTAAACAATGCCTTGTACTGCAGTTTGTTTGTTAGGTTTTAATAAGTTTTTAACTAATTTTAATGTTGGTCCTCAAATGTGTAAGATTCTCTGTTTTGTAAATTTACCCAATTGAACCCATAGCAACAACATAAAACAGTTATCGAAAAAAATAATGTATATACTCAAAAGCCCCATAAAGGATAAAATAATAGTTATAAGTTATAATCTTCTTCAATTATTTTTTTTAAGAGATATAATAAATAATATTTTAACCTTAAAAAAGCTGATCGAAACCTAATATAATTAAACTCGACAATCTAGAAACGTAAAAATATACATTTTCTTCAAACGGTAATTCTGCTAAAATATAATATGTTAATATATAATATAATAGTTCTCAAATGACAAAGAAGTTAAAACCAATATGTAGAAGCTTCAGAGTGATTAGCACAAAGCGACACTAATCCGTTAAACAGACAGAGACAACAAGCCGTATCGGTAAAATAAATTGGGTCTTTGAACAAATGAACAACACAACATTTTTTTAATGTTCCGAAACCTTATAGACCTTATAAATACACAGAAGGTATATAAGATCACATTTTAGTTTTGTGCTCAAAATATCGAACTCTATGTGAAAGAAAGAACCTATTGGAAAAATATCTTCTATCATGTTTATTTTAAGGTACGCACACATACACGCACACACACGCACACACACACACACACACACACACACAACACACACACACACACACACACACACACACACACACATACACATACACACACACACACACACACACGCACATCTTATCAATTGTATTACATATAGATATTTACAATTGCATATACATTCTTATAATACACATGCATATACAATGTAAATAAAATTAGCCTTAGTATCAGCTGACAATTTTCTTACTTCCCGAAATATAAAACTTACAATATCAATATTGGAATTTGTAAGTTCTTCTACTTAAATTGTAATATCGCGATTTCGATTTTAAGCAACTAACAAATATATCTAAATAAGTTAAAGGTATTGTTATTTTTCAAAACGAAAAGACATTTTAAAGAAATTAAATATGTTTTATTTCTAATAGTAAAAACATAATAAATTTTAAATGGTTGAGATAAAAAGTTCATAAACATATGAGATGTTATAGTTATGTTAGGCATATTTGTATATTCATATGCATTAAATGTTTAAATTATTGTCTCAATTATAAAAAGCATTTACACCACAAAAAAATCATAATAAAATTATATAAAGAATTTAAACTAATTATAAAACCAAAAATCACTTTTTATTTAAGGAAAGGAATGAGTGATCGTGGGGAGCTCGAACTTAAGATAGGAATGTGAGTTGAAGGCAAGATATACTTTAGTTGCCAATAAATAAATTGATATACTCTTTCTTACCGGTACTGAAATCTGGAGATGTGTTGAGATTTTTCGCACAAGTTTTATATTAATTTTATACAAATAAGAATTATATATAAATAAATTGGTTGTATTTTTTATTATAGCGATGATCGTCAATTATTATATTAGTTTTTTTTTTTAACAATCGTTCAGGATTGGTTTTAAGCATTTTAGAAGGAGGGCGAAAAATATAAAATGAATTTTATAAATATTATATTATGGTTCTAAGTGAATCTGCATCTTTTATGTTCAGTTAAGCTAGCTATATAATTTGATTTATAGATAATACTCTTTAATCTATTTACACAACTTTGTGATTGTGAGTCAACTTTAAAATATACCTAACCATATAGAGTTTAATACTTATATATTGTTGAAATATATATTTAAGATAAAAATTTATATTTTTTTTCTACTAATCCCTTTAAATGAAAAAGGAAAATGAAGCATGATTAAATCTTGATTGGTCAAGAGGAGAAAAACTCGAAATAAGAATTAGGCTTCTATAAAAATATAGTTTATTATTCTGCTGAATGATTAAAAAATATTTAACGAACACCAGTCTAGTGTTTTTACCTTTGAATTAGAATTAAGTTGCAATCAGATAAAAACCAAAATATTAAATCAGTTGTCAAATTGTCATAATAGATATTAAAGAGTATGTAAGACTTCGGTATACCGAAGTTTGCAGCTAAAGAATGATTATCGAGTAGTTTTATATTTATATGTAAACTTAAAAAAAAATACAAAAGAACAGCTTTGATATGAATTTTGACGGAACGCATGCAGTGAATAAAAAATAAAAAATATATATGGAACTAAAATCGGTGAAAAAAAAAAAAAAACAATAATAAATAGTTTTTTAACGTGAATAACGAATTTCGACAATTAGCTAAGCTCCTAAATAGTACTTTTCACCTCACAAATGCATACGTAGTAATAAATACAGTTAGATTTGAATTTTTAAGATTAAATCAAATGCTCTTCTCCATTCAAGTCAAATACAACAAATTTTATCCAAACCATTAACCATTAAATGCTAATTGCCTGTAACTCCTTGGTGATTCAACTATTATTGTCGTGTTCATAAATATTTCATAAAATAAAAATATTTTTGCAGTAAAATTAAAGTAGTTTATCTAGTGATATTAAATACCATTAAAATATATTATATTTACAAGAAGCATACACATATTTTACGGACCAGAAAAAAGTCGAACTCTCGTATATAACGCCTACTTCACTGTCCGCTTTTCTTAAAACTTCATGTTTTTATATACGAAAATATATTTGTGTCTTTTATTTTATAACCATCGTTGAGAATAATTTCTTTCAACCCGACTACCATTCAATGGGAAAGTATTCTAACTGTTTAAGACACAAACAAATGTGTTTATGTGTATTTGTATGTGTACTTCTGAACTTGTGTGGTCGTGTCTGTTACCTAAGCTGTTTATGTTTGTTGTATATGTTGTTATTGGGTTGTTATAAAATATTTTGATAGATATGTACACAATTTACTAAGTTTACTTAAATAAAGAGTAGGTGAGATATTTTTACAACAGGTAGAGAAATCAAATCGAAGTTAGAAGTGACGTCAGTTACAGCTGAAATGTGTGCATGTAGACTATTACCACGTTCAACACACGTGTAATCGTAAATTCTAAATTTGTTACACTTTGTAGCATTCAGTTAATTTTAACTAGACACAAAAAAACGATAGCTAAACTAAAGGCAGTTAACTGGAGAGAATAAAAAGATCAATTTTTATTTTGATTGAAATTGAAAATATAGAAATATAGAAACAGATTTAAGAAGATCCAAAGTCAAAGAGAAAGAGAGCGAGAAGAGATATGAGAGACATTTACGAGCCGTAGTAGGAGATAAAGCTAACCAGTCGTGAAACTGTCAAAAAACTACAATTATGATTTTTAAACATACTCTTTTTAAGAAATATCAATTTTTTTTTGTGTCACTGGAAAACTAATGTAAAAATTTTTAATACGGTTTTTATAAAATAATTACAACTTAACCTTTTTTTACATAAAATTTTATAAAAACTGTATGACAATTTTAAATTCTGCTAGTTATAAAAAATTAAATTTATTGAATAAAAATGCAAGTTTGTTTTGAATATTTCATAATCTTTTTTTTTTTTACACCCAAATTCCTTTCATAAAGTGTATCTTAAATTGATCTTTAATACGCACATGCGTTTATCACAGTTACGTGTAAGTCCTCGAATGTACCAAAGTTATCTAGCCCCTTTACTGTGAATGTATGTATATAAGAATGTAAACATACATATACAAGCGCAATCTGTCGTAATATATCATTATCAATATATATTAATACTCATATGCCCCCAATTATGTACACACATTCTAAGATATACCAGCAGATTTAAAAACATACAGTAAAAAAAATATATGCAAGCATATATTATCATCATAATCAAAATTATTCTCCCATGTGTGTATGTATGCATGTATATAAGTATATATGTATAAATATATATGTATATGTATATACATATAACATATTAACAGTTACATATATAATGTTGATGCTCATTTGAGTACACATACAGAAATACATAGACACCTTTGTTGCTACCCTGAACTATTCTAACATAACATGTTCCGCGCCTACGTAATAAAGCAGAAAACCCCTTAATTTTAAATTGGTTATTCATTAAAAAATTTGAATATGCACAAAACTGCTAAATATGTAATATAACATAATGTTAAAATATTTATAGTTTAAAAATGGAAGTTAAATATACACATAAATAGATAGATACATAAATGAGATTTAAAATTAATAAATAGACAAGTAAAACTCATAAAAATATATTTTATCATTGTAATAAATTAATATCAGAATAATTATGTATTTAATTTAAATAAAATTTCAAAATGCATTAAACAAGAAGGTACCATGGGCATCATTGGTAAATGCGAACAGTACAAAGACGAGCTTCCAAAGTTTTCAACTTTACTTTTGATAATCACTTTACTGAGTGTGAATAATTAGATTTGAAAGTTAGATCGTCTTAAAAAAATTCGCATGAGACCATTTAGGTGACACAAACTATATGAAGAATATTTCACAGTTTTTAATTATGCATAATGTGATCTATGTGTTACTTGAATACTAAGTATTGGGGTATAAGTTGGGTCTTAACTCAACTTTAATTTGCTAATTCCCAACACATTTCCCCCTCAAAATTAAAATTTATAGTTTCATAATGTGTTAAGTGAACAAAATATACAATGTATATTTATCATGATAACAAACCGAAAACCATTTGCGTATTTGTTTGTGTATTAACAAAAAATCGCGCTTCTTGGCTTCAAGACGAGGGATCAAAGAACTTACTTGAGTTTGTAGGCGAGTTAGACCGCGTATCCATAATATCTGCCCAGCTCGTGGCTTTTTATCAGAGTCAATAGAATCAAATCTCTCTTCACCTAAATTCATTGCGTCCGTATATTCTTCAGGATGACCACGTCCCCACCTAAAAAATATTTATAGATAACATAAATTTTTTTCATCATATTAAATCTCTGTCCATTATATTAGTTTTGTGATTATGTGAAAATATAAAATATTACATGTGGTGATTTCTTAGCTTTGGGAAAAACTATACTACAACAATGAAATGTAATTTAAAGCTTTTTAAACAAAATTTCCAGAAGCATAAACAATACAAGATATGCATATATTTATTTACTTTTACAACTTTTACTTTTTTACTTACGTGACTTAAAATGTCTTCAAAAAAATAAAAAAAATATATGCGAAAAAAGTTGATGAACAAATCAAATAATTTATATACAATATAATTTTTTTTATTTACATTGATTTATTTGTTTAGCTATAAATACACCTAAATATTTTGAACTCGCCCTAACAAAACAGGTGTTAAAAAAAAGAAAATAAATTATAAATTTATTTATTATTTATTATTTATTATTTATTATTTATTATTTAAAATTTATTATTTATTATTTATTATTTATTATTTATTATTTATTATTTATTATTTATTATTTATTATTTATTATTTATTATTTATTATTTATTATTTATTATTTATTATTTATTATTTATTATTTATTATTTATTATTTATTATTTATTATTTATTATTTATTATTTATTATTATTTATTATTTATTATTAATTATTTATTATTTATTATTTATTATTTATTATTTATCACTGTTTTCAATTTAATTTGCTTAATTCATAATATGCAAATAATACTTTGTGCGTGCATGAAGATGTGAATGTGCAAGCCAGTGAAATACATGTTCGTACATAGAGTCATGCAAAACAAGAAGTATATGTTCGTGGTAGTGGAATAAGTTTTTTAATTTTATTTACTGAGATATGGGTTAGTGTGAAGCGTATTGGTATTTTGCTTTATAAACATTGACATATTTACTCACGATAATATTTTAGGTAATTTTCTTGTAGGCACTGAAGTGATTAATTGCCCCCACACTAGTGTACCGATTCCGAAAAATACACACCAAAGCCATTGATCTAGAGCCAGAGCTTTTGTAGAGAAAGCCATTTTACCGTACTGAATGATAACTACCTAAGCATAAATTATAAATTTTTAAAAATATAAAATGTAGAAACAAAATGGTAAATTATCAAATTTTTAAAAGAACACGCACTTGAGAAATCATTGTGAATATCCAAATAGTGTAAAATATCGGGTTGGTAAAGAGTCCTTCTATTACGTTCCGCTGACCATGTATTTTTCTTGCGTTTATTTCATTAAAAAGTGTCATCATAACGAATGTGTTAAAAATTATTGTGAAATGTTGTGTTGGTCCTGCATTTAGATCTTGCCCACGTCCAGACTCGATGTCAAGTATTAAATCGCCTTGAAATTAAAAATATATATTATGTTTATTTCGATATATGTGCAAAGAAAACCTAATTTTATTTAATTACCGACAAAAAGCAATCCAAATATTATTATTAATTGGTAGAATGCTTGACCTATTATATTTTTCATCATTGTGCGTGATATAAGAGGTTTTGTGCGACCATATGGCTTACGAAGCAAAAGATCAGGTGTGGGTACTTCAGTTGCTAAGGCAAGAGATGCAAGTGTGTCCATTATCAAGTTTACCCACAGCATTTGTACTGCCTAAAAGACACATAACCGATTTTTATTGCGAATTACAAGCATCATGAAAAACTAATTATTTTGGTTCTCCTAACTGTTTACTGTTACTGTTACTGTTACTTTTACTTACTTTTAGCGGAGAATCTTGAACAGCACATGCGCCAATAAAGGCCACAATTACGGCTACGACATTTACAGTTAATTGAAACTGCAAAAACTTTGCAATAGAATCATACACATTGCGTCCCCACATTACAGCTTTCACAATACTGCTAAAATTATCATCAGTCAGAATAATATCTGATGCCTCTTTTGCAACATCAGTTCCTGCAATACCCATTGCAAAGCCAACGTCAGCTTTCTTTAAGGCTGGACCATCATTGGTTCCATCACCTGTTACAGCAACTACTTCACGGTTATCAGTTAGTGTACTATCAATCATGCCTACAATTAAAAATTATTTAACTTTATGCTAAATGTATATTAAAAGAGAAAACACAAACCTTTAACCAAAGTATACTTGTCTGTAGGTGATGAACGAGCTAGAACTCGCAGCTTTGGCCATACCTTATCGAGAAGATGCTGTTGGATCTAAAAATTACACAAACAAAAACGAATTTTAGTGAGTGTGTATATTCTGACTTTAAATTAAATCGATACTTACATCACCATTGCTATCTCTTATACGTCTGTTAAACTCTTTGCCTTCCAAAATAAGAAAATCATCATTTGGTCTTAATATACCACATTTGCTAGCTATTGAACGTGCTGTGTTAATGTTATCGCCAGTTACCATACGAACGGTTATACCGGCACGCTGACACTTGCGAATTGCATCGGGTACTTCTGGACGCACTGGATCCTCAATACCAACTACACAAAGGCATGTTAGATTTGTCATAATGTTTTCTTCATCATCCCAATTAGGTTCACTATCAATGTGTACTTCGTTAACAGCAGCCTTGCCAGGCACAAAATCACGATATGCTACTGAAATGGTACGTAAGCCGTCGCATGCCATTGGCTCAATGACTTCGCGTATTAGACGTTCCTGCATGTCACGTGTAAACTTTTCTAAAGTACCCTCGTGACCATAAATAAAAGAACATCTATACGAATTTTCTGATATTAAAAAAAGTTAACATTTAAGAAATTAATAACAAACTTTTTCATTATGATTTCCGATGCGCCTTTTGTATACAATCGATAACCACCGTTGGGTCTTGGTATAACCGTACCCATGCTCTTTCGCACAGAGTTAAAGGTATAAACACGTGTAAATTTATCTTCGGGAATTTCATCTCGTATGGACTGATATTTAACACCCAAGCCCTGCACAAATCCCAGTAAAGAGCATTCCGTTTTATTACCAACTTGAATTGGGAGGTCACCAGGGTTTTGTCCTGGCTATAAATATTATTATTGAAGAAATTATATTTAAGGATTCTTTAAACGATTATTATTTAGTTTTTTTTTTTACTCACCATTATATTTGAAGTATATGCTGAGTTTACTGATATGCCCATTGTAATAAGGTTACCTACTTGCTGTGGTATATCGTTAAGAGTCGGCAAGACCTTGCACAATTTTTCACATATATAAGACTGTACAACAGTCATACGATTGGTCGTAAGTGTTCCAGTTTTGTCGGAACAAATTGCAGTAGCGTTACCCATAGTTTCACAGGCATCCAAATGACGAACCAAGTTATTATCTTTCATCATTTTCTGTTACACGAAAAACAAAAAGATTTTATAAATGAATTCAATTTTACACAAATAAATGTGTAAAAACATAACAAATAAATACTAACCTTCACTGAATAAGCTAGAGACAATGTTACAGCCAGCGGTAAGCCTTCAGGCACTGCCACCACCAACACTGTTACACCAATAATTAAATGTTTAACTAAATTATTGGCATAGGTATTTTTCCACGGTTTTTCATCAATCACAAATGTTTTAATACAGAACTGAATTATAAGAATAATCACTGTAAGTACTGCTATCGTTGATCCAGCATAACCAATTTGAATAGCCAATTTCGTTAGTTTTGCTTGAAGCACAGATTTCTCCTTCTTGTGTCCCGTTTCGGCGGCTGAAGCAGATGACTGTTGGACGTGATTACCATCAGATTCTAATTTAATAGCTTCGCTGGTAGCACGCGCTTGAGTCGCTTGGCCTGTTGGTTTCATTGGAGTGCGACCATCGTTTTCACCTGTATTGTCACAAATCAATAGTATTAATCTTATATTACGTAATATGTTAATCGTAAGTTACAAATACATTGTAGGGGTTCTTATACAATTACAAATTAAAATATTATGTTCACACTTTTATATTTACCTAAATTTATGTTTAGGATACTCTTAATTTTTAGTTATAGTTAATATTAAGATATAAAGAAATTAATTAAATTTATATACTAGTAACCCCAGGTAAGGCATTATATGCTTTTAGGAAACTTTTAAATTATAGTACAAAAATAAGGATAATTTCTTCAGACAAAACTTATTCACACAAGAAGAAAAAATTTCATGTACGATACAAATACGAAACTACGTTTAAACTACTATTATTATCTTCATATTTGTTAGTAGTTACTGCGATTTGAAAAGATTTGTGTGTTATGTAAGGATGTCCTTTCTCACCGCCAAATAATACTGTTAAAAGTCTTTCTATTTTCTTGATTATCTTATATACGGTAATGTAATATTTCTTTAAAATATAAATAGTAATATTGACTATACTGTTAACTAATTTTCTTGAACATTAATAAATTTGACACTAACAAGATACAAGTATTTAAACTAATAATCATTCACCTGTCAGGCTTTTATTCTTTTGTTTGTTCGCCTTTTTAGCTTCTGATTTAATGAAAATTTGATTCGACGTTACAGTCAGTATTCGTTCCAAATATTTGTTGTTACACGTTATTAAATTGAAATAAATTATTTTACGTTTTTCGTTTAGCAAATTGATTATATAATTTGTTTAATTTTATTGTATTGGTGTGTTTGGTGGTTGTGGATTGGTTGATTGATTGATTGATTGATTGGTTGGTTGGTTGGTTGGTTGGTTGGTTGGTTGGTTGGTTGGTTGGTTGGTTGGTTGTTTTATTTAGGTGAATGAAGGAGTTCAAACATGGGTCAATCAATTCACGTCATGCAATTCACATATGACAATTGGAATATGGAAAAATAAAAATAAAAAATAATCGACATAATTAAATATTATTCATTTCGAAATAGTTATTCAATATGCAACAGAGAATTCAATTTTGTGAGTTTCTACAAATTTGTAGGAATCGTAATAATTTACTTAATATGTTTAAAATATTTGCATAAACATTAAAAATTATTTCAATTACGATAAAAATATTATTTCGTAAAAATTGTTTTTTGCTACATAGTGATGAACATAGACCTTAAATACAAAATAAACAAAAGTATCATCGACATACCTTTTTTCATTTTTTTAATTTCAGCTTCCTGTTCATCTACAGCAGCGCCAAGTAATGTGAAGATTATGCCGGCCTGCGAATTGACGCCAACAGCTGTGACGACCATTTTGCCGCTACCCTCCATTACGTGCGTTCCTGATAGTACCATAGGATCAGCATCTGTGCCTTTTTTAACATGATCTGATTCGCCTGTTAGTGAAGATTCGTCCACCTAAGCACAAATATTGTAATAGTTTGAGAAGAAATTATTAAATTATTTTCCTACAAATATGTAACATACAATAATATTATAGTTATAATATTATTATTAGTATTTGTATTAATTTAGTATAGTAAGTAAGTAAGTATAAGTAAAACTGAGAAAACGATTTTTACAACATACCTTAAGATCATTACTTTGTATAAGGCATCCATCGGCCGGCAGAAGGTCTCCATACTTGATTTGAGCAATATCTCCTACAAGAATGTCTCCAACAGATATTTGACATACTTCTCCGCCACGAATTACTGAAAACTTGTGCTCTCCTTCAATGCGACTTTGAAGACCGCGGAACTGTTGCTCCTTAGAGTAATCATTGAACGCGGTTACAATCACAACCACGATAACCGAAATAAGTATAGCCAGACCTTCTATCCATCCATGGTGTTCCTCCTCTTCTTGCAATACAGCTGCAATTTTAAATATATTTTGGTATAATTACACCTTGTTATTAGACAGAGTAACCAAACTAACTTACGCGCATCTTCGTCGGCGGGTTTATAAAATGATAAACCAAGTGAAACTAAAGCGGCTACTTCTAAAATAATAAGTGTAACATCTTGAAGAGCCTCCCAGACAAGTGTTAGAAATGTTTTTGGGGGTTTCGGTGGTATTATATTCGATCCAAACGTTTCACGCCTATGCTCTTCATCAGCTTTGGACCCGCTAAGGCCTATATTTATTCAAATATTTATGTATTTTATAGTTTGCAGGATATTTTTAAACTTGCGCGTTTTATACCTTCATTTGGAGATGTGTACAATTTTTTGCACAGCTCATGAATACCTCCAAGATCATTTATTTTTGTTACACCTTCCCGTCCACGATGCTCCATAAGCTCGCGTAACTGCTTAAGTGATATTCCATATTGCGCCGGTCTTCCATCTATTGTGGCCATTGGTTAATAAATCTATACATTGGCACATATTTAATGTAGAATATAATACATATTTTAAACAAAATTAAATATATTTAATTATTTGAATTACTTACGTACTAGACTATAGCTCATTATTTATACTAACCCAAATTATATATAAACTTTTTATCAATATATACATAAATAAAATAATAGACTTTATTACATGTGGATCTGAATAAAAAAAATTTGTATATGCAAATTTATTTATTCAAGTAGTCCTACGTTTTAATTGTAAAAAGTATCGTATTTATTAGGTATTGTCTCGGTTATATTACGATCATCGTTTCCATATTTAAGTTTTGTTTACGGCTATGACTGTGTATTAGAGTGCGACCCAAACTATTTTGGTGTGTTTCGAGTCTTTCTTTTTAACGTTACGTTCTTATTTATTTGAGTCGCACCATTATCCATATATTCTCTCTGTCTCTGTGCGCTGTAGTGTTTCTTACTCTGAGAATACTAAAATTTCTAATTTTCTGTGCGATGAGCTGAAGTACTCATCTGCTTGTACATAAATAGATTTCATTTGTTCGTTTTGTGACCCAGTGTCGACATGTGAAGAACTTAGTAAGATGAAAGTCTATTGCAAGTTTTACTTTTTGTCCTGCAGAACAGTATTAAAAAAGTAATAGAACGCATCAAAATATAACATAACACAATTACACATTTTGTGTAGCATACTTTTGTGATTCTATCATTAAATTGCGATCAAGTATTCACGATACCCATATGACATATTTTGAAGGAAACATTAATTTTTGCATTTAAATTCATTCATTAGCATTTTCTTATTTACGTGTTTTTTTACTTATTGATATATTAACTAGTTTTAAAATTAAGCTATCTCAACAGTATTCACAAGTATCAATCTCATTTTCGTAAAGCAACCAATGACGTCTTTTGATAAGATTATGACGGTACAATAGCCCGTAAAAAGTAGATCAGACTGGAATCAATTGTTTTTGTATGTTTTGAATTAAAACCTTAGCCGTTTCATTGATAAAGATAACATCAGCAACCAATATAAATGATACCACGCATTACAGCTTAACAATTTCCGAAGCAAAATAAAATACATACAATATTGTAAAGCACTGGACACTTTTGGACAAATCAGTTCATATTGAACATATGAAAAACTCTTAAAAGTTATGTCAAACTTATTAAAAGTATATTTGTATGCATATGCACATTCGCATATTCTATACTTATGTATCCGTTTATATAAATGTATTTATATATTGTATGTTGGTTTTATATTATATTTATATTTTATATTATTATTTAATTTATTGCCAGTTAACAAAATAACTTTAAATGAATCGTACATTTCACGCTCTTCTAAGAGCTTAAGGTGGGAATATTTATAATTAAAAGCAATCCTATATTTTTGCAAAACAATGTTTGTTTAAGATTCAAAATCTTTTGTAGTTTAATTTATCAAATGAATAAAAAAAAATACCAAAAAAAAAAAAAGAAATTACGTCATACACACAGTGCATAATTCATGTGGAAGCATTTTGTAAGACCGAATATGTATTGTATATAATACATACATACATATTGTATATGTATATATATATATATAAGCCAAAAGAATACATATATACGAATGTATGTGAGTGGGCATTGAAATTCTTTTAGGGGGTCTTGTTTTTTCATTTGTGAATGCAAATGTCAAAAGGGAACTTTACTAAAATCTATCATATTAAAAATCTACCTATGCATTATATGTATTGACCGAACTAAAAACGACTGCCAAATTTCTGTATCCCTGGCGAAAGACGTTCACGTCCCAGCCCATCGCCGTATGATATCACTTCTGCTTCACACTGGCATACAGTTGTAAAAATATACATCAATAAAATTTATATATATAAATACATATACATACATATGTACATATATATATATATACATATATATATATATATGCATGTATATAAATAAAATATATATGTTATTTAAAAAAAAAAAAATATATATATACATATATACATATATATATTTATTTCACATATATATTTATATATAAAAATATACATTTTTTGAAGACTATATATATACATATCTGTATAAGATACACGATTCTAAAGTGTATTTGAACAATTACAGATGTATGCAAATAAATGTATCTGCATGCTCCTATATATGTAATGGTTTTCTTTTAAATTTTATATTTGGTTTTTTAACTTTTTAATCACGCTTTAGTTCAAACTAATTAGAAATGTGTAGATATGTTTATGCAAATTATATACTCTAGTGAACTTTAGGCCAATTTACCCACGAGCATATCAACACAAATAAACACAATAAACTGAATAAACTGATATATAGGTGGGAGGATGTAGAATTATTTAGTTTCTTTTGTAAAAGAATTATTAAAACGCTTTTTACCAGATATGCTACTATTTTTGATTTTTGCCAACACACAACTTATAAGTATAACTGGTATAGTATACAAAGCAAACACAGTGTGGCCGGATTGTATAAGCAAAAAAATGGTAGCATAATATCTGTAGAAAAATGAACGAACGATAGTTTTTTAAAATTGTGAACTTATTGCGTATAAGATACTAAAGAATAATAAAAATATTAAATAAATATAAATAAGGAATAGGTTTTAATAATAAAGTGTTTCTTTTTAATTTTTCTGTTTCAGCTTATCAAACATATATATTTAAAGGTGGTAATCAAGCACAATATTGAATACTTCATTTTGAAATTTTCTAACATTTTATTATTAAGTCAACTTTAGAATTGCACGACTAGAAATATTATAGCATTTAATATTCAAGTATTATTTATTTTAGAAAGTTATACACAAATTATATTTTCTAAATATTACGATTCGGAGTTCCTAAGGCTACAGTTGAATTTGTTATTTGTCTTTAACCGAATTGACGTTCATTTCAAGGTCTGTCAATTGGTATCTGCTAACTTTGATATATACTGGTCGTATAAATAACAAATGGACAAATTTAAATTAAACTTCACTTCACTTACACTTACTCTTGATTATTAAAATCCCTTTAGCGCTAAAAAGCAATACTGTATACTACTTATTAATGTGAAATACTGTGTTCTGATTTTAAGACCGTCTTCATATTTATAGTTTCATTATACATATACATGTGCGTATACCCAAAAATCAAAAAAAAAAAAACAAAAGCTGGTAGTCTATTTGTTTAAATAACTTATCTTTACGTTTAACTTATCACTCGGGTGTTTAACTTGATGACGTTAGCACTGCGGTGTTACTTTAGTCTGCATGATAAGCTTTAAGACATCATAGCAAGATAATGTTTAAATAATCTCTTCAGTTATTCGGATGCATTATAGAATCAAGACAATAAAATATATTTTGAAATTATATAAAACTTAAATTTATAATAATAATTTAAAATGTATAATATTTTGTAAAAATTACAGTTAATCTGTTAATTTTAAATGTCTTAATTTTGTAAAATATCTTTAACTGTAGAATTATCGTTAATCTATTTTGTTTTTCTGTAATTTGCAGTATTACTGTATTTATTTAGAAAATATGTTATGTAAAAAATAACTTCTTTAATTAACAGCCCAATGACAGATCCAATTGGGCTTAAAGATTAAATTTAAATTAAATTAGAAAACAAAAAAAAAAAATATTTTTTTTTGTATTCATAAATTAATTCATCTAATCAGATGCATAAATGGAATGATAAATTTATAAACATAAACTATTATCTGTGTGGGAGTTGAATAAATTCGCTAACTTAATGAATAGCTCACCCAAAAGATATCCACAAGCTCTAATAATTTTCTATAATTTAGTACAATTTTTTTAACTATTTGCAGTTTTTTAACACTGAATGCTTAAATGGATTTTTAATAGTCGGTTCTCCATCGAATATTAAGTTTACAGTTATGTTATCCTTTTTCACTTGTTTCTTTATTGCATACTTCAGGGCATGAATTAATCGATTGCGATTACTCACTGACGTGAACTTGCTTGACTCATAACTTAACGAGTCACTTATGCCTAATAAAATTAGATAACAATAATTAGCAGTCCTTCAATCTCTAACTGATATTTGTTTTTTTCAAAGGAACATCATATAAGTGTCTTGGATTCATAGCACAAAGTTGAAAAGAAACTAATTTTATGAAAAGCAAAAATCTTTCTATGAAATAAGTCTTTATATATTTTGTGTATTTAATGTATCACAATGAGCCGATTTTTATTTAAGTTGGTATCTGTAGATTACACCACAATCACAGTATATACCACATTTGATAACTATTCGATAAAAAAAAAATATTTTCTTTAAGAATTTTAATAACTGTTTGGAATCTTATCTATTGAAAATTTAATGAAATTTACATTAAAAAAAAAGAACTTTAAAATTATAATTCAACTTTTTACTAAATTTTTAATCGATTTCAAAGCATTCCTAATTATTCACTCTGATCTAGATCAGTTCGCTACTAGTGACAGTTTCTTATGTGTGCGTCGTTGTCGTTTTCTTCGGCTTTTTTTGCACATTGTGTGAAAAGTAATTACAATATAATTATTAACTTAAATTAAAATATTAAAAGAAACGGGCACATTAGTTTGGTAAGTTGTTATTATGAGGTAATTAAAGAATTGTTTATTCTCATAGTTATTGTGGTAAAAGTAACAAGGCACTAAATTCTGATATTTTTGTGGAGCGTCCATTCACAGCATTGCCAGATAAACAAAAATTTGTGAGCGTTCATGTATATATGCAGTGTGCCTTAACAGTACAATTATGTTACCACAAATAACTGTAACAATTTTAAATAGCTTTTAATATTTTTGATTTTTTTTAACATTGTAGAAATATTGTAGAAAAGATGTCATGTTTGAAATGTGTGGGAATCGCCAATTGTAAACAATTATAAACAATTTTAAGTTTCAAAATAAAGGCAAATTGTTTCAAAACGTTATTAAAACGTTATACTATGGAGACTTCAGAGTTCACTGGAGCTGGAGTGACTGATGAACTTAATTCAGAACAGATTATACGGAGTGAAGGACAAACTCCAGTAAAGAACTGTATATTGCGTATGAATGTCGATGAAGACGCGTATCACGCTGAAAACCCCGATAACAACTTTTCTAATAACCAATCTGGCTTTCGGTGGAAGCGCGTTCTTAATCCAACTGGTCCTCAACCGCGTCCTCGTCATGGTCACCGTGCCATTAATATTAAAGAGCTTATGGTAGTTTTTGGTGGCGGTAACGAAGGAATTGTTGATGAACTACACGTTTACAACACAGGTATAGTACAAATACAACCATTTATATACATGAGTAATAAAACTGATTGTCGTTTAGTTACTAATCAATGGTATGTGCCCGTTTTAAAGGGCGATGTACCTAATGGATGTGCTGCATATGGTTTTGTTGTTGAAGGAACTCGAATGTTTGTTTTTGGCGGTATGATTGAGTATGGTAAATACTCTAATGAGCTGTACGAGCTCCAAGCAACAAAGTGGGAGTGGAGAAAAATGTATCCTGAATCTCCAGAAAACGGTTTGTCGCCTTGTCCGCGGTTAGGTCATAGCTTTACAATGGTGGGCGAGAAAATTTTTCTATTCGGTGGGCTAGCAAATGAATCAGATGATCCAAAAAATAATATTCCAAAGTATGTTAAAATTATTTACTTCTTTGTGTGTAATATTTTGATTTAATATTTGAACTGGTAATTATTTTTATAATCTTACTTTTAGATATCTAAATGATTTATATATACTAGACACTCGAGGCGTTCACAGTCATAACGGAAAATGGATAATACCAAAAACATTTGGCGACAGTCCCCCACCACGCGAGTCCCATACTGGCATTTCTTTTATGAGTAAAGATACTGGAAAATTAAGCTTGCTTGTTTACGGTGGAATGAGTGGTTGCCGCTTAGGAGATTTGTGGCTACTTGACACTGGTTATTAGAAAATGATCTTTATAATATTTGTTTTTTTCATAAAAATAAATTTATTTTAATATATTACAGATTCAATGACGTGGGAAAAACCTCGAACTCGAGGTCAGTCTCCACTTCCACGATCATTGCATAGCTCGACAATGATTGCCAATAAAATGTATGTTTTTGGAGGTTGGGTGCCATTGGTAATAAACGATTCAAAAGCTACCACTGAACGTGAATGGAAATGTACCAATACACTTGCAGTTCTTGATTTAGGTACGTTTATAGTGATTAGTGCTTTGTTTTCAAGAAGTTTTAGGTAGTGATATTTTGAATAATTTTAAATTAGATTTTTTTGTAAGTTCTTTTTTGTTTTATTATTTTGGGGATATTATTATTATTATTTTATTCATTTTTTTGTGGTAATTATGCAGTTTTAAATTATATAGCTGTTAAATTTTGGTTAAAACAGTTTTAATTAAGATATAATCGTCATGATTTAAATAATCATTAATATTCTATATATATGTTAATATTAATTAACTATAATTTAAACGTCTTCTGACTACTTCAATCGGTAAATCGAATTTTCAGATACAATGACATGGGAAAATGTAACTTTAGATACAGTCGAGGAAAATGTTCCCAGAGCCAGAGCTGGACATTGTGCGGTTGGAATTCAAAGTCGACTATACGTGTGGTCTGGACGAGATGGCTATCGCAAAGCTTGGAACAACCAGGTTAGGGTGAGATGTTTTTCTACACAATATATAAAGTATAATATGTAATCTTATTTATAATATACTAAATAGTATATATATATTTGTAAGTATGAACAGAGTAATACCTTATAGTCATATGGTAAGCTAACATACTTTCAATCGTTTCCTTAGCTTGTTAATTTTTTATAACTAAATTTTTGAATGTGCAATCAAATAACCGTTACTTTTATATAATAATATTTTATTTATTTGTTAAATAGTATATGTAATACATTTTTTATTAAATTTAATACAGTATTTGTTATTAACAATCTTATTAATAGTAATATTTTGTTTAGTGAATATATTATATATAATATATTATGATGTATGGTAATTATAAATAATTTTTATTTTTGCTTTATCAATAATATTAATAAAAATTTATTTAATATAAAATTTAATTTGTCAAAACTCGTCACAGGTATGCTGTAAGGATCTTTGGTATCTTGAAGTGACTAAGCCGCTGTATGCCGTTAAAGTAGCTTTGGTACGTGCATCTACACATGCCTTAGAGCTGTCATGGACAGCAACAACCTTTGCTACCGCCTATGTACTTCAAATTCAGAAGATAGAACAGGCACAACCAACAAACACCAAACATGCAGCTCAAAATTTAGTTTCACAAACACCAAGTACTACTGCGAACGGATCCGAAATCTCGACACTGGTTTCGTCTGCAGCAATAAAGTTCGAGAAAAATCCCGTTTCTGTGGTGCAACTAACTGGGACGGCTACTTCATCGGTGTCAAATATTCAACCAATAACAACTGTAAATAAGTCTATAATAAGTCAACAGCCGTTAGGAAGTACCGTTTATGTTGCACAACCTCAAGCACAAAGTACTCACATTCAAGTGAAAACCTCTAACTCGGCGGCAGTGACATCTTCCCTACCACCAACTCCAACCACATGTACGACGGTTACCATGCAGCCACAAATATCTATAATAAGTAGCTCTGCCTCTGCTGTGAATGTGGTTAATAGTAATATGTTGCAGAGATTTCGGCCTAGCGCACCTACAGCAAAATTGTCAGGCCCAAATACATCTACAACACCAACAACGGCATCTGGTCAAATAGTCGAGTCCAGTAATAATGATCAAAATGTAACAGTTCGAGTCGCAAGCACTGTGGCATCTACTGGTACTGGTATTGTGCTTACTTCACAGACACCAGCTGGAGCACTACGTATAATTCCCGGGGGCAATGCAACCACGGGAGTAGCTGCGGGCACAACACTACGTTTAGCTTCCACATATAGTAATAGCACAAGTGCAAGTGGGTCTATGACAACTACAATACTAAAGGCATCCCAACCAAGTACAACTGTTCAAATATCAGCAGGTGGGTCACAGACGACCACTTCGGTAACAACGACTGCATCTCTAGGCGGGAAGCAGTACTTAATACAAAAACCACTTGCCCTGCAGTTTGTAAAAACTAGTACTGGTGGCATGACGGTACAAACCTTACCTAAGGTAAATTTCAATATTGCCAAAGGGACAACACATGGTCAAGCTATTTCTCTTAGTAATCAGCAAATAGGTGGCTCCCAACAAATACAGGTAGGTTGTTGTAGAGTGTGTATATTTAATATTTTGTTTTTAAAAATCCTTCTATCTTGGCCAATTGTTAATAATAAGTAATTTTGTTTCTTTTGTATTTAAGACGGCAGTCAGCGGAAATATTCAATCAAAAACTATAGTAGCAGCATCTGCGATAACGTCTTCTTCATTGGGAACATCTTCTGGTGTTGTTCATCAGCAACAATCAATACTACAACAGCAAAAGCCAACTGTTTCTGGCAATGTCCTTAAGCTAGTGTCACCCCACACTGTATCTGGCGGAAAGTTGATCATGAAAAATTCCAATATTCTGCAGATGGGAAAAGTTACTCCTGTTAGTTCAAATGTGATTGGAGGGAAACCAACATTTGTTATAACCAACAAGCAGGGCGCTCAGATAGGTAACCCACAAATTATTATTGTTACTACTGGAGCCAATTTGCGTACAGTGTCGGCTGGCTCAGTAATGAGCACTTCCGGTAGCTCCTCTGGAGGTGCTAGCATTGTGAGTATAGTTGGATCTACAGGGACCACAACAACACCGATAGCTGTTGGTGGACCAAGAGCAGTGATATCATCCAATCAAACTAATGTTAAAATGGTGCGAACTATTCCGGGAACATCTGGAGCTGGCTTACGACCCATAACACTTACCCTTCCTACGTCAACGGCAGCTTCACATCTGGCTACTGGTACTACTCATATATCATCTCAAAAGTTTTCTGCCGCATCACTACAGCAGAAAAAAGCTGTATATATTGGTGGTAAGCCAGTTACCGTAATGAGCGCAAACACCGGAATAGTTTCGCCTGGTGGCTCTGGCACTACTAGTGGTAATAAGCTTGTTATGTTGCCTGGCGCAACAGCTGCACGAAAAGGCTTTGTTAATATATTTAATGCTGGCTGTGTCAGTGGAGGTCCGAAAACTTTAACCGTAGCTTCAAGAAGTGTACCAATAAAAACAACAGTACAGGTTAAGGATAAAGATAACAGTGCAGTTGAGGCAGCGGTGACCATTGCAACAATGGCCGAATCAGCTTATATGGATACCGATCCTATGGATGATATCATTGAACAGTTAGATGGTGCTGGCGATTTAATTAAATCCCTTACAAATGAAGAAAAAGAATCGCAGGATATTGACGAAGTTGATAATGCTGCAACTACATCGTCATCGGTAATGTCATCAACGCCTACGAATAGGTCGCCTCCTACTATGGTAGGTACACAGACAACAAGATCAGAAATGAATAAATTGGAAAATATTCATGAATTTTCCGATGTAAGTAGTACTACAGATACACAAACGTCGACCGCTTATACTTCGGAAAACAACGTTGAATCCAATGTAAGCATTTTATTTGATATATGAAAAATATAAAAAAATGTATTTTTTCTACAGACAAGCATTTCCGCACTTCTATCTGCTATACCGTTGGACAATTGTCAGCCAACAGCATCTGAAACAGAAGCTGCTAATATCCTTACTACTATTAAGTCGGGAGAAGTCGGCGCCGGAGGCATTTTTAAAGATCCAATAATATCTACCACTAGTGAAACTAACAAGGATCAAAACTTGTTGCCAGTGTCCGGTCAACGTCGACATCAATCCCAACATCAAAATGGTTGGTACAAAACTTACATTTGAATAGCTTTGAGTTAATAAACATTTTTTAATTTGTGATCCTGCTGTAGTTGACGGCTCTCATTTAGAGGCTTTGGCTTCGGCAGCTGTGATGCAGGCAGCCAATGCATCTGCTGATTCAAGTCAAACTTCAAGAAACTTATTGGATATTTCGAAAATTGCACCTCTTACTAGTGCAAACTATAAATCAGATGAACAACCAAAACCCTGCAGTGACAACATCGTATGTACTCAACGTTAAAAGTGTGCTTTTTTTGTAAGGTTATAATTTTTTTTGTTTGTCTTGTTAAAGGTGGGTGTCAATTCCAACACAATTAATGACAACGATAAATGGCATACGGTGGGAATATTCAAGGAACTGTCCCACACCGTGACTAGCTATGTTGATTATAATAATTTTAACGAGGTGCAGCTTGAAACGTTTGACATTGATAATCTTCCGGATTTGACTCAATATCCGCGCATCAGCTTGGATCCAGGCACGGCCTACCGATTTCGTCTTGCTGCTCTTAATGCTTGCGGCCGTGGCGAATGGGGGGAAGTATGTTTCTATTTTTTTTTATTTATTAACTACATTTATTTAAAAATTGTATTTCAACTTTTTTCAGATATCAAGTTTTAAAACATGTTTACCAGGTTTTCCTGGTGCCCCTTCAGCTATCAAGATATCCAAAGATATTAAAGAAGGGGCTCACTTAACTTGGGAACCACCCCCCGCACAAAAAACAAAAGAAATAGTGGAATATTCGGTTTACCTTGCTGTGAAGCCCACCACAAAAGATAAGGTTGCTTCACCCCAACTGGCCTTCGTGCGTGTTTACGTAGGAGCCGCTAATCAATGTACCGTGCCTAACACGTCGCTTTCTAATGCTCATGTTGATTGCTCAAATAAGCCGGCAATTATTTTTCGTATTGCTGCTCGAAATCAAAAGGGATATGGCCCAGCGACACAAGTAAGGTGGCTTCAAGGTATGTTGTCAAATTGATATTTTCCAAATTTCCATTTAATTGCTTATTATCATCTAATATCGTTTAAGATCCAACCACAAATAAGTTACAAAGTGCTACAAATATATCCAACCTAAAGCGTAGTCAGGATAAGACTAGTTTGTCTTCTGCAAACATCTTCAACTCTCCCCAAAAGCGTGCTAGAAGTACTGGCTTTCATGGAAGTGACTGAACATCTGCAAAATGTAAACGCTAAAACAAAGATTTACAATTGTTTAAGTGATTTAATAAACCCTTGTCAAATGCTGCAAATATTATGAACGATGGGTCAGTTTACTTAAACTTGAATTAACTAATTTCTGAAAGCACACATAATATTAATTATAAGTCCAAAGTCAAGAACACTCTATCAAATATAATATTTAAAAACTATTCAACAAATTAATAAATGACTAGGATGGACGGTAAGATGGCATATTATACATATGTATACGTATGTACACTCAGTTAATTATTATAAGTTGACAATGAATTCATATAAAAATTTTAAATAAATGGAATTTTAACATAAAAAAGTAATTACCCTTGTTTTATTATCGGCTTTCCGTAGTTAACTTTATAAGCAATATTTATATATACAAATATATATATAACATATATAATAGTATGTGAAAATTATATACATACAATATATAAATATATTTTTTATTATATATTTGTTTTTATTATATATATACAAAATAATATATATACAAAATGTCTGCTTTCTGCACACATCTTATTTTGGATTTTGAATTGAATAATTTAATTTAATTTTAGTTTTCGTTCTGGTTCAAATTAACATAATTGTGCCTGACCTATAGAATAGAGTTGTGGAAGCCCCGTTCAAATCTAAGTTCAGGCTTTTGCAAATGTTCTATTTGAAATCAGTTGCTGTGGACTTTATTTAATTGCTGAAATATTGGAGGCTCATCAAAACCTAAAAAATACTTTGGCGATATTTCCCAATTTGTAAGGCATAAAAATGCAGTGATTGGAATTAAACAACACATTGAAATGTTTATAGCAATTTAATTACGTTTCATATCTTTAATTTTATACACATATTTGTTCTTATTGCTCTACTCATTTTATAGAAATAAAAAGTAAGGTATCGTCTCAAAAATGTTTCTAATTATGTTATAAAAGTTACAATATTTAAATCTATTGCACATGGTTTCCGATAAAATTTTTACTAAACATTGTTTACTCGATTTTGAAAAAAAGAAGCATCTTCAATTCCTAATTTGTAACTTATGTTATGGTCTGTTTTATATATTTTGTATAAATACATATATATACTATATATATATATATATATATATATATATATATATATATATATATATATATATATATATATATATATATATATTTACTTATATAAGTGTATGTATTTTTATATATATGTTCATATTAATATGAACATTGAGGAGAAATAAATATGCTTAAAACAGACACTACTAACAACCTAAAGTATTTCAAAGTATGTTTGGGTTAGTTGGGTTCTTTTCACACAACTCCTAAATATATTTGAAATTAAAGATCTTAACAATGTTTAAATGTTTATATTTCGACGAATACAGGAATACAAGAGTGGATGGCAGAATTTATTAAACCACATAAATCTATAAAAAACTGAATGAAGCTCAATTTTATAGTTCGTTAATAAAATGTTTCCTTTAACAACCAAATTAGTTATAATTAAGTTTAGAGAGTGTTTCATGTAAAAAGTTTTTATTTTGAAAGAAGTGTTTTCGAAATATTTGTGTAAAACACAAAAAAACTTTAAAAGAGAAGAGAATGAAAAATTTTAAAAATCGACCCATGTGCACAGTTGTAAGGCATCAATGGGATTTGTTGGGCATCGTCCATTTTCCTACATTTAGAATTTTACATTATTAAATAAAACTAAAATAAATTAAATAAAAAAAAAATACAATTTAATAAAATAAATAAAATGTATAATTTAAAATGTTGATGAGCCGAATGCAATTCACCACATATAGATCGAATTTATAATACTTTGATTTAATACTGCAAGGAAATGTGGCTCTGTGTTTCGTGTTTTTCGTGTTTCGTGTTTCGTGTTTCGTGCTTTGTGTTTCGAATCATAGCCTATTATAAACAACCTATTGTATCGAATACGTAAGTAAGCAACCTATTTGTGTACGAGTACGTCAGTACTTGTTTACAATAATATGTATTTGAATGATGTATGTATATTGTTAGGGATCTTAGTCTTAGATATATACATTAATTGTACATATGTGCATATGCGTTTTGCTGTCTTTATTGTATATTTAAAAATAATTGTTTTATCAAGTTTTAAGATTTAATCAAATGTCTTTTAGTTTCTTAAGTTTGGCATTCAGTTTATTCCCAGACCCGAGACTTAGTTTATCTTTTGTACTAGGGTTGTCTCGTCATGCTGGAATTGGGGTTATGTCTGATACTGAATCCAATTGTTTAGGCTTCATGAGTTGTGTCCGGTTGATTGCTCTTGATCCGAATGTGGGTGCTGGGGTTGGTTGCCTCTCGTTTGGAAGCGTTGTGCCGTTCCGTGAAGATCACTGCCATTTAACTGTCGTTGGTGGTGCACTGAGGATTCGTTTGTGTTGCTTGCAAGACCCGATTCTGTTGGTGTCACATTTGCATTAGCATTGGGACCATTTGTCGCCGCGACTGTTGCGGCCAGGCGAAATGCAGCTTCTGTATGAGATCGTAGAATAGCTTCCGCTTGCTGGTGCATACGCAGGGCAGTTTCTGGATTGTGTGTTTGCTGAGTGTGGGATGAGGTCTGCTGAGAGCTAGGTGCGACCGCGTGTTGTGAATAATTTGATGCTTGATGATGTTGATGATGTAGTGCCTCAATTTGATGCATACCGCTTAGACTTGAATCCAGGGATCGATCTAAAGTACCACGCATCATGCTCATCATAACGGAAGACGTGTCAGCTTGCATTTGCAGATTAGGAACATTTAGCGTTGGTGACCGGCGTACGGCGGCACTCGCATGATGCGTTTGTTGGCTACTTATAGGCGATGATAGTGGTAGATGATGCAGTTGCTGTTGATGGTGTTGATGCTGTTGATTATGTTGCTGCTGGTGCTGATGTTGATGCTGCGCTTGTTGTTGATTGCTTTGCTGATGCAATGGGTGATCGTTGTGCTACGCATATTTAATTTCGATTAATAGGTGGTTCACTATGGGCTATCTTTAACATTACCTGTGAAGTGATGGGATTATTCATACGCATAGCTGCGGCTAGGTTGACTACTGCCGCTTGCACGACAGCACTGCCTGGACCGGCGGTCACAGCATCAATAGTGCTTTCCTGTGTCCGTGAGCCAGCGGATGCAGCCACCGCCGCGGCAGCAGCCGAAGCAGCCGCCATTAGTGACATGCGATTTGCATGTAGCTCAGCGTTTATGCTGTACTGACTAGAGCCCGGCAATCGCAGATCGTTTAAATGAATTTTGGTGGTGGTACAACTTTTATTATTATTGCTCATAGTAATATTGTTGTTGTTATTATTATTATTATTATTATTATTATTATTATTATTATTATTATTGTTATTGGTTACGCTCATATTATTATTATTGCTGCTGTTCTCGTTTTCACTTAAGCCCTGATCATGGTCCTGATCATGATCTTGGTCATGATCCTGATCAGAAACAGATGAGGAGGATAGGCGACCATTCGATGATTCTGAGTTTCCGGACGGCGAGGGGCACAATGAATTAGTATCCACTGTTCCTGCTCCACTGACCCCAAGGGGTAGCAAATTTGTCGAATCTCGAATACCACCACTAACCGATGATGCAGCTAATGTTGCTGCCAATAATGACTCACGTTCACGTTGTTCTGCTGCTGCACGGGACTGGAAAAATAAAATACAAATAGCTTCTTAATATTTTGTGTTTAATTTATTCTTAAATATTTGATATTTTCGAATAACGTCATTATAATTTAAAAGCATTATAATTTAACATACCAAAACATACTGCGCCGCGAACTGATGCTTAGGATCCATCCGCATATGATCCATATGGGTGAGTAAGCCTAAAATGATAGAATTCAAGAAAAATAACAGTATATGAGGATATGTTCGCACCTCTATGGGTAACATCTTATAATATCCAAGATAATACATAGAGCTCACAAATATCTTTATATATATTTTCGTACCGTTCTCGTGCGTGAACACCGCCTGGCAAACCGAGCAGGGCCACATGCGCAGACTGTTAGTCAGTTGGGATGTTTCAGCGTGACATGCCAGGTGTTTTCGGAGGGAGCCTTCGTTGACGTAGTGTTTCCCACAGACGGGGCATGGGTGGTTTGCAGTTCGTCTTTTTCCAAGGTAACTTTCACTTATGTTGGATACACTGGTCGTCGATGACTGTACGCAACTTAGATCTGAGCCGCATTGTGCTGTTAGAGTACTAAGTCCACTTGCGCTGTTGCCGTTACCACTGTGGACGCCATCAGCGAACTGAGTAGCTGAAGTTTAGGTTACAAAGTGTCATTAAATCATGTATTACAAACACGTTAATTTTAACTATTATTTAAATCATTTTATAATGATTTCTTTTAGTTTTCATTGGGCTTGTGTTGATCGGTCTTTGCATTGCGACAGTTTTTTGAACTTACATGGATCGTTCGATTGTGTCGGCGGAGGTGTCTTTTCTTTATGTACATGCTTCATATGATCCATCAACGCTTCTGTGCCAAGGAAGAGCTTGTGACATACTGGACATGAAGTTGCATTGGGACCGCCAATAAGAGCAGCATGCTGCTGCAATACACCTAGATGCAGTTGCAGCTCCTGACATAAAGCAAAGTGAGGAGAACATGAAAGCCATTTAGATTGATTGATATAAATACGTTTGTTAGAGCCGATCAAGGAATTTATTTTAATTTTTAACTATTAACTTTTGACCGTTTTACGCACCTTGGACGTATGTGTACGCAGACTTGATTCTGTCGCAAATCCCTTGCCACAAATATTACAGTGGAAAGGACGATTCTTTGCACGCTCCACTTGGGCATCATGATTTCGTAAATGTTGTTGTAGATTCGACAGTTGAATAAATGCTCGTCCACAGTCTGGTAAATGGCACTTGTAAGGTCGCTCACCTGCAGATAATTAGAAGTTTAATAAACGTCAAATAAACTATGTATTCATATGTAATTTTCTCATTTTCCAATTTTCTAATTTTTTAATTTTCTAATTTTTTAATTTTATGATTTTATGATTATATGATTTTTTGTTACACAAATATATTTGGGCCTGCGTATTTTCGTAGTATTTTGGTATATACTAATCATGGTTTTTGCTGATATGATATGATATGATATAGGATATGATATTCAGGTGTGCATATCTCATGTGCTGGGAAACGAGAAATGAAAAATGCTAAAAACAGAAGAGACTTCAATTATTAGGTGAAGTTTTTAAAAAGGTCAGCCAATATAAAAAATTGTAAAATCCTTAAAAACCAGAACTTGAACTTGGACATAAATCATTCTTATTAAAGTGCAGCCCTAGTGTTTTCACGAGGGATCCATTCTTAAGTTTCGAGAAGATATAATTGACTGATTGACTTCGTTTTAATGGGATTAAGGGTAAGCGCTCAAAAATGATGTCCAGGAGAAGAGTCCATTGGGGATACTTGGCAATGTGCCTTAAGTGCAATTACTTGATTGAGCTCGTCTTACTGAAAAACTGTTTAAAAAGTTGCAACTGTGCAGCAATTACGTGTTTCAGTTTAGTAGGAAAATTAATTTCGTTTGAACGCGCAATTAAATGAACGAGTGAAAGGTCAGTGACGCAGGACGCAGGACCTTCGTTCATGCCAGCTTGCAACTGGGATATTTTTACACCATCAGGCCATCCCGTTTAAACTACTTATTGTCACTTTGCTTCACCAGTAAAACAGCCAACAAATACAAATAAATAGTTACTAAGTGCACTCATGTAAATGAAGCTGTAGCCGCAAGTTCCTTGGCGTAACCCTTGCTTTGGTAATGACGCTGTCTAGGATTGCCTTTGCTCCATCCGTCGGTAGCACCCATGTCACTTTACCGTGCACCGTTCACCGTTCACCGTTCACCGTTTACCGTTTACCGTTTAACTGTTAAAGTGCGCTTTAACCCAAGCGTAAATTGCTGAAGGTAGGTGTAAGCATAATTCCTTAACATAAATAATTAGTTCATGTATTAATTTCGCTCCTAAGCTGTTAACGTTTATTAATTACAAGATTTAGACGAATCTACTGCTGTACTGGAACGAATAGATGCTGGACATGCATAGTCTTGAGCTACTCTTTAACGATTTAAGACAACAGGCTATTAACGTTGCATTGTCTAATTACCTTACCTCACCTTACCTTACTCTGGTCAAGGTAGGCACGGAACGAATGGAACGTCGAGCCCTTGCCACGTTGAGTTCATGGCAATTTAAGGATTTC
This sequence comes from Zaprionus lineosus, assembly GCA_035044505.1. NCBI lineage: Eukaryota > Metazoa > Arthropoda > Insecta > Diptera > Drosophilidae > Zaprionus > Zaprionus lineosus. The sequence goes on along the minus strand of JAWNNX010000207.1, from coordinate 41,292 downwards.
TGGCGGGTAAATGGGAAATAATCAAAGCTAGCTGAAGGTCGTCGGGTTACTACGAGTGTCGTTTGTGGCTGGCAGCAAAACTGGTTTTTAATTAAAGCGTTTTCAATTTTTTTAGCTTTTTTTTTCTATCAAGAAGAAGGAAATATTAAAGAAAGAAATAAACGCGAAAAGAAACTAGAGCCATGCGCCAATGAATAAAAACAGCGGTAATTGTAATGTTGCAATCAGGTGTGAATACAATTTGCTTTATCATAACGGATACCAACAATGAGATACTAAAAAATATAACTTTGAATGCAGCTAATGACGTTGAATAATTTTCAGCTTCCAGGCAACAGTTCATCCCTATTTTTATAACGATTTCAGCATCAATTGCTATTTGCTTTATTTTCTAACGATTATCCTTAGCCCGCGTTGAGTCGCAGCTGTTGAAGAGTAAGAATGTCGCGACAGAAGGCACTCAAAGTTTATTTAATTATCGTTGTCATTTTGGCATGCTGGCAGTCTAGCATTTTACCATTTGTTTGCCGACTGCCCGGCCCAGATATAACAAGTCCTGCTAAAATGCATATCTAAAACAACTTTTACTCCTCAAAAGGATCAAAATGTGAAAGGTATACGCTCAAGTAGAGCTCTTTACGCAGCACGAAGACAACGAGCAAGAGGTTTGACATAACGCGTATGTACAGTGGCACAATAATCAAAAAAAATGGTTATACAGTGGAACCCGGTTATAGCGACCTTCAAGGGACCGACGATTTTACGTCGTTATATCCGGTAGACGCACTAACCGAAATGGGCAAAAAAAATTTTTTTTTTGTTTATTTTATGGCTGCCATGTTCATATTAGGTTTTAAGATAAAACAAATTAATTTTTTAATCAAAACAAAAAATTTAATAAATTTCATTCAATAACATGGGTTTTTCATAATAAGTCGTATGAATGAATGAGCATTTTGCGCATTAACTCACATTGGCGAATTTAGTTTTACTTGGAAAAAAGCAGAAGAAACTAGAAATATAACGGGACTTATATGAAGTAGGTCTGCACACACATTCTGTCGTTTGATGCTTACATTTTTTGGCATTATTTCGCTGTAATTATTTTTCGGCACGTCGCAATATCCGGTTGATTTGTGAAAAATCTCGTCGTTATAAGCGGTTTGTCGCTAAAAGCGGAAACGTACTAAGCGGAGGGCCTTTCATATAAGCTTGTATGGGGACCAACCAAGCCATCGAGATTTAGTCGCAATAACCGGACGGACGCTGTAAGCGGAGTCGTTATAACCGGATTCCACTGTATATTTAAAAACGTCATTTGCCAAGCTATGGAGTTCTCTCTAACTCCCTAACTATGTATGTATTGTATATCTATCTGTCATTATTGTTGAGAGTTATGTTAACAGAAAGAAGCTGGCCGAAATCTATTTCGCTTGTATTTGACTCTACACGCGGTTGATACAAATGGAGCCTTGAAATTCCACTGTGCGATTCAATTTATTATAAGCACCGAGCGGTGTAATCATTATTGCAATTACTCCAAGGCAAGTGCAAAAAGATTGTGTGAAGTTTAAGTTGAGTTTGATGCAAGCGCAGCGGCTCACGACTCACGAAACAACTCATTTCTATATGTATGAACACATATACATACATATACATATACATATATACATACATACATACATGTATATATAAATAGACACTCATATTTATAATTACATTCCGATATTTATTTCTCCCATGTGCTGTATCATTTCTGCTTAAAGTTACTTATTCAATCAATCATAATTCAAATTAATGTTACCACGATAACATTAACATTCTTTAATAACTGTTAAGTTAGGCGCACTTACCAGTGTGAAGTCGCGTGTGTTGCTGAACATGTGATAGCTGCTTAAATCTACGATCACAGTAGGAGCACTTGTAGGGCTTCTCGCCGGTATGGACACGTATGTGTTGTACTAGCTGATGGTTGCTGGAGAAACTCTTCATGCACTGTTGACACTGATGAGGCTTTTGATCAGCTCCAGGGGTGTTGCCGGCAACCATGTTAGTTGTGCTGGGCACACCGTGAGCACTTAGTCCAACACGAGGAATCTGCTGTTGAATCTGCTGCATTGCGCTCTTGTGCATAAAAAGCTACAAAATTTATACAATAAATTAATAGCACATTTGCATAAAGAATAATTTTTATTTCAAAATATGATTACAATTATTAAGAAAGGTTTTGTTGTGTAAAATGTGTACGAAAATAATGAGTCTTATTGTTTTCAACTAAAATACCTTGCTTTAAGCTTCAGATTAATTAATTAATGTTCGTTTCATTTTCATCGTCGTATGTTACCTTGTCGAGTTCATATATAGAACATATATATATATATATATATATATATATATTTATATATATATATATATAAAGATACATACGGTCATGTATATATATAGATCTCAAAACCGGCAGATTCCGTTAGGTATTCATGGGTAAAATCGGTCTTTAATAATGTGGACGCACAACTGTTGCTGTATCTGTTTACTTGAGTCATTTATAGATTTCCAGTATGATTTTTTTTTTTGTCGTTACTCTTGTTTTAAAATGTGAGTTATTAAAGTTAAATAAATGAATGTGAATGTCATACTGTACGAGTACATTGAATTTATGTGTTCAAGTTAAACGATTGTCAGCATAATAACTTTCATAATAATATATCATATATATATATATATATATATATATATATATATATATATATATATATATATATATATATATATATATATATATATATATATATATATATACATATAAATGTAAATATATTATTTACACCTAATTTATAAAACTTCAATGACACGCAAAAATTTTACTACGTGTGAGAATTTTGCCTTCAAGTTTACCCGTCCCAACTGATGTCTGATGTCTGATGTCTTTTTTTGCTGATTACAAGAAAACGTTTGTTGTAATTTTGTGCATCTACATGAAATAATTTGGAAAAAACTATATAATTGTTTCATATAGAAATTTGATAAATGGGATTATGTGGGGGTAGTATTATCCACCATAATATTGATGAGCTTGGAATGTTTTTGATATGAATTTTACACATAGGAAATTCATCCTCAACAATTTAAGATCGATGCATTTCAAGCGCTTCAAGCTGCCAAGTTGCCAAATCTGATAATTATTGAGTTAATTAATATTCAATTATTAGAGACTGAAAGTTTTACAGGACATGCCCAGAATTTAAAAACCTAACCGCGTTGACTAATGCCGCATTAAGAGGTAGGAAAGAGGACAAAATAGTATTTGTAAAAGAAATAGGTGCCACGGCGATGGAAAAAACGTTGGTTGAGGTTAGTTAGAGTTGATGTGTTGGTGTTGGTGTAAATGCTGATGTTGGTGTTAGTGTTGGTGTTTGGGTTTGTGTTTGTGTTTGTTCCAAACTCCTGTGAATAGCACAGCGGTGCTCTCTGGTTGGCTCGTCGGCAACGGTTTGTTTGTGTTCCCGCCGATTCGCTGCCGCCCGTCATTTGGTCGAGACTCACTGTTATACTGCAGTTTTTATTCATTTGCCGAGCAAACCAACACAAGCATAAGCACTAGCCCATGTCCTGTTGCTTTGCTCCTTTGCTTCTTCGCTCTTTCGTCCTTTGCGGTGCATAAAAATGGCGAGCACTATAGACTTCGCTGTCCAGCCACTAGCCAGTCAACGGCAGTCGTTGCGAATCGCCGGCAAATGAGATTGCGATAAAGGAACAGTTGTGTGTTTGTATATACACGTGTAGGGGTATAGAGGAATATGTACATAGATAAGAGCCCGGGGTCAATTGAGGTTTTTTCTTTTGTTGAGGGGAATTGTGCCTTTCAGGGGGCGACATACCCAACATACAGAATCCTTAAATGAGTATAGCCCTTTTGGTTATACTTGAGCACATGGGTCTTAGGTAAACTAAATTGCGATATATGAAAAGCAATTCTTAAATAACTTCTTGGATTGCAACTGTGCAATTGGACTTAAGTCGTTCTCTTAACAATATATAAACTTGAGAAATTTAATTCAAAAGCCACACTCTTCAATTAATCTATTAAAATACAGGTTTGAATTAATTTGGTTTAATAATCAAAGATATGAATTTTAGTAGTTTCTACTAGGACGTGTTCAATAAACCATTCATATCATTAAGAGAATAGTTAGTCCATATATGCATATGTATTTTATAATACTCAACGAAGGTAACCAAAAAGGCCAATTGTTCTCTCTAATCATATTATCTGTAAACACAACATATACCATGTGCCTGCCTTTGTATGCCTCTGCATGTGTATTGTACCATGTGAGGATATAAGCGTAAGCGGACTGGACTACCCATATTTTGTAACTTTCTTTTGCCATTACTAGCGAACCATTCTGTATTTTGCCAACTTATGTAGTTATTTTTTTTCTTCTAATTGTGCAACATACACACGAGGTCTGTGGGGTAGCATTAGGGGTCGTTGTGTCAATGCATGTGTGGTGCCAACCTTGTTTTGCCACCGTAATGTTGGTTGGCTGTAAGTTCTTTTAATGTGTAGTTGAGGGTGAAATGTTAAAGGAGGGTGGTAACAACAAATCATTCTTCTAATGCTTAAAAAAACGACAGTGGTCGAAAAAAAAGAAAAAGAAAATGGTCGAAAAACTGTAGGGGAATAAAAAAGAGTACCTAAATGGGGTGAATTGCTCACAGACTGCATTTCCACGCACAAAAATATTTCTCTTCCTTAGCTTAAACTTCGGAATCGTCGATAGGCAGTCTGGCGCATACATTTTTGGCATACGCATACGCATAATATAATATAATACATAATGAAAAATCATACAGAAACCCGAGACAGTAATTTTCTTATTTTGGGCTCACGATTTAAAAATCATATTGGATAATCGATACGTGGAAGAGCCGCTTTATATGAATGTTGTGTGGCTTTGTTTATATGTAAACATGTTTAGTAGCAAACTTAAAATAAAAGTCAATAAATATGAATATGAAATGAAAACAATAAAAATTGTATAATTTTATTAATACAATTGTCAAAATAACAGTTGACAGCGGTAGTATTTCTAGGATATAAACTTAAAACAAAAACATCGAACTTAAAAACAATATAATATTAAAAAATCAAGCCTAAATTTTGAAATCGATTTGCTTTACTTATATTCCAAATCTTTCTATGGATGTGTGCATTGTGTTGTAAGTGGAGATAAAATAATGAGGCAAGGCTGTTTGTATGTATAAGTACTTTAAGCACGTGCATGTAGATGTGTAATTTTTGTTTCTTCAACGTGGAAGAGTACTATACACAACGGAAGAGATGCCAACTCACTCGTTGCAGGGTTGACCAACATTCTTCAAGGGTACGCTCACTGATCGCGGCTGCACTGCTCGACCTGGAGAGTTGAAGCTGTAAAGATAAAAATTACAATGAAGGCTTAAATATTGTTTCATATAGTAAACATCACTTCTATTTCTATGTTGATATTTGAATTTCAAATATAGACTTAATGGTTAATTACTTATTTTTAATAAACCACAAATTTGGTGCAATTAGTACTTAATAAATCTATTTTATATGCAAAAGTGCATAATGCACTTGTGACTGAACGAAGGATTGTCTAGATAATAATAAAAGTTATATATTATTATATATATATATATATATTATTTATTTTTTATATATATTCGCTATCTTCATAGCGTGAAATAAAAAAATAAAATATACTTTATATATATATATATATATATATATATTATATTATATTATATATATTATATATTATATATTATATATTATATATTATATATTATATATTATATATTATATATTATATATTATATATTATATATTATATATTATATATTATATATTATATATTATATATTATATATTATATATTATATATTATATATTATATATTATATATTATATATTATATATTATATATTATATATTATATATTATATATTATATATTATATATTATATATTATATATTATATATTATATATTATATATTATATATTATATATTATATATTATATATTATATATTATATATTATATATTATATATTATATATTATATATTATATATTATATATTATATATTATATATTTTTATATTTTTATAATATTATATTATATTATTTATATTTTTTTAATAATTATGTTTATAAGTGGTCATACAATCGAAAAAAAATAAATATATTAATAACAAATAGCACCAAGGTAATTATAACATAAAAACTTGAAGAACACAAATGCTTTAATGTGTATATTTATGAGATACTTCTTTAAGAAGTTTTTAATATTGAAAGTTAATTTTTTTAATAGCTTGGTCCTACAGATATATAATGCCCGTAGAAGTTTCACAAGTTAAAAAATGGAACAAAAGAGTGTAGACATAATCGTTAGGCGAGTGATTAGTTTAATAATTTTGAAAAATCTTAGCTAAAAATAAAATTACATCATGTTCCTTTTCACAGTCAAGTGTCATTCCTAAGTTCGAGAATAAGTCGGTGGTAACTCAAACAAACGGAACGTAACCAATAACAAATTAATAAATGTATTTTGTTTTGCTTTGCTTTATTTTGTTTTTTAATTTGATGTATCGTTTTTCGCGCCCGTTATTTCTGTTATACGATTTACATTTACATATAAAAGTATATACGTATGTTGATATGCAACAAATCCTATTTTCATATGTTGCCTTTTACTCTTGAATGCTCATGTATATATGCATTTACGTTGGGACGCTTACATGCATAAGCATTTGTGAATAATGGTGCATACATAGGTGTGTAATATTTAAGTCGTTTTCTGTACCGGCTATTTTAAATACACAATATTAAAAAGCGATTAACTCGACTTTGCACGGTTTATCGTTTACCGTCAACCGTTTACCGTTTACCGTTCACCGTTCACCGAGCACCGTTCACCGTTTACCATCCGACTTTTGACTTGACTTGTGCGAAATTCTTTTATTAAGGTACTTGGTTTAATTTAAGATTGCTTTACTCGAGATAAACAAGATAAAATATATTTTGACAAGTCTTTGTTAGAATATCCAGTTAAAAGAACTTTGCATTTGAAATTCACACTTGTGGGATACGAAGACACAACCTGATTGCCCGATGTCCTTTGAACTTCTGCCGGCAATCGTCTTTTGCCTTATCCATAAACGGGATAGCAGTCCCAACGTCTTCTTCTTATTTTAACGTCGTGACCGTCGACGTCAGCGGCTCTGCTTTGGCTTTGATACCAGCGTCAAAGTTGTTTCTCTTTCTATTTTGTCTGTATTTATGTTCGTAGGTGTGTGTATGTACGTATCTCTGGAAGTGTGCCCGTACTGTTATTGTTTTCTTGAAGAAATTATGCGCGAGTTAAACGAAAAAAGTACAAAAACGTCTACATAGAATGAGATAGGCAAATAAAATTTGCTCGCTGTCTCTTTCTCTCTTTCTCTCTTTATCATTCGTTTACTAAACACGACGTTAGCATAAAGGCAATGTAAGATGAAACACAAGTTGAGGCAGCCGGAACACCGTTGGTGTCCGACACAGGAGCAGAAATAACGATTGCAATATGAATGTATGTATATATTTAAGAATGTTTGTATATGTGTATGTATATGTATGTAAGCATAGTGGAATTGTTGAACTAAACTTGAACTCATCCCCCAAAAGGAACCCACAGATTGAGTTCCACCCTAGCAGGAAAACTCGCGTACACATACAAACGCAAATGAACGAAGGAGAAACCAAAAAAAAAATGTACAGGATGTGAACGCGAGCTCGGACGGGAACAAAAACACAAATTTCATAAATGAGGGTTACTTGAGAAAAACCCACCTAACCCAAGCGAACGATAAGATAGGACGATTTCGTCCTCTCTATTTTGTTTTTCTCTAACTTACATTTTCCCTTTGGTCTCATTCTAATGAGTATTTGCAAAATATGGGGAATTAAATGCTATTATTGAATACATAGTTAATAAAGTATATTATAATTTATAATAATTCAGCTTTATTTACTCTACATATATTTACCTATTTTATTGTAACATTTGAACACATTCTCATAATCACACTAAGACTACTAAGGACCGTACTGTATCGAAACTAATACAGTTTTAACCCAGCTTCTCCTTCAAAATTTCCCATATGAGAAAAGGGGTGGCTATTAGCAGTAGTGAAATCATGCTTACTGGAAAAGCCGTGTATGGGGACAATTATTGGGAATTTCACGGAACATTTTCTCTTTCTCTGTGTAAATAACCCAAACATGCTCTTTGCGATGTAACTACTACTGAATTGAAAAATGTTTCCCATCTTTTTCTAATGTTATAAAAGTAAATAAAGTAAAGCATTGTATTATTATGTCTATTATGAATAAAGTGGCATTAGTTATTTTTTCCCAAGATTTTTCAAGATTCACTACTTTTGCATAAAGTATATTTTAACCATAGCACCCTTTTTAATTTGGAGCGGTCTACTTACTGCTCACTACTATTTCAATAAGATGTTGCATGTAATTTGGTTTGTTATTTAATAATTATGTTTAATTATGCTTTGGTTGAAGTACAGACCTGGATCTCAGTTGCCAATTTCTCGTTGCTATATTTTATATCTGGCGTTGAACTTCCGGCCGAGGGGGTATTTGAAGGCTGCGGCGACTGTTGATCTTGAGACATTGGTTTGTTGAGTTGCGTAATTGTTGCTTGCGACTGCTGGGGGGATTGCTGTGAATGAATTTGTGACTGTTGCTCGCTTGATCCGGAGCTTCCAAAAAAGCCTCCGCCATAAGTTTGCTCCAAGTGCTGTTGCTGGGACTCCTTTCTGTTCTGTTGAAGTTGTTGATCATGCTCCAGTTTTGGTTTTCGGTCCGAATTTACACTGTTGCTGGTAGTTTGACTGCCAAGTGTTGGTATAGGAATTGGGAGTGATAGTGAACTATTCGATGGATTCGATGGATTTGATGTGGTGCCGCAACTGGCACTATTGATATTGTTCTGACTGTGGTTATTAAGAGCAGTTGACTTGAGGTGAGCGGCCGCGGCTGCTGCAGCCGCTGCGTTGAACAACAAATGGTGGTTACTAATCTGAGTAGATGTGGAGGTTGAGACTGGTTGTGATGCTCCAAATGATTCATTGGCAAAACACTGCTCGACGTGTTGTTGCAGGAGTTGGTTTTCAATGTTTTGTTGCTGCGGTTGTTCCTGCTGCTGTTGCTGATGCTGATGCTGATGCTGATGTAGATGTTGTTGTTGATGCTGAAGTGTTTGCTGTTGCAGATCCGTTGGCTCCAGTTTACTGTTTAATGACAGGTGGTTATTATTGTTTGGTGCGATGGAGATCTGTTCCTGAGGATTCGACACCGGATGGGGGGGCGCGTGCAGATGCTGCTGATGCTGTTGTAGGGCGGCTGAGTGAAGTGCAAAGGGCGTTCGGGCTTGATGCCAGAAATCAGCCGCGTCCATTTTAAAACTGATGACGTTGTTATGTCCACACACTTGTACGTTTGGAAAGGGTCTTGGGGAAACGGCTTGTAGTGCCTGTATAGTGTGCGGTTATGGCAAACACTCAAAGACCTCACTGTCGATCGTGGGAAAGGCTTTTTTCCAGATCCACAGCCCCGGTTCTTTTAATAAACTAAAATGTTAAAATGTTCTGCAATCAAAAATACTTATTGTAGAAAGCAGTTCCTTTTCGTTCTTAGTACTTTTCAAAACTTAATATATATTTTGGCTTAAACTTTCTTTTTTGCTACTGCAGCAGCAAACTGCAATGTTATTAGGGGAAATTTTTTTTTAATATTTATAAACTATAAACTGTAAACTATAAACTATAAACTTTGCGCTGAGCTTGAGGTTTGTCTTATTGACAGATTATTATTTTTTTAATGTTAACATTTTTAAAATTGTCTTATATTATACAATTTCTAATGCTTAACATACGAGAAGTTCTAACTAGAGTTGTTATTTTTTGGTTTCGGAAAATAAATAAGTGAATTTTATAAAGTTAGAAATAATAGTAATAACTTATCAGACCAGGAACTTATTTAAATTTAGTTTCGGATAAAACATTCACGATTCAGCGATGCGTTGGTTCGCGTCGAAAGGAATTGAAATTTTATAATTTATAATTGTTAGTTAATTATTTAAATCGTTAAACTCTGTGTTGTAGATTTTATAGTTAGAATGGCAACTTTTGTGTCTTATTTTCAAATTTGACGGGTCATCTATAATTGTTGTCACTATAATTGTTGTCACTATAATTGTCGGTTCATTTTTTTGAGCTCTCACATACTTCTAGTGCACCAATGTATTCCAAACAACTGTGGCTCAATTGCCTTGGGGGGTACATGAAGACATGTAACATATTGAATGTAAGTTCAAAATTGTAAATCTATCGCGGACTTTGTTTTTAGTAGCTAGTAACGATTTGCGTCAAAGACGCTTTTTTATTTATCGTCTGGTGGCACCCTTGGTCAGAGATAAGGATAACCTAGCGGTGCGCGAGTCATTGAAAAACTAATTTTGTCGCTGCCTTGAACAAGTATAAATATGACTGTCGCTGCGGCTTCAGAAACATCTCGCGTGCTTAGAAGAAGAACTTGGCGAAAAGCAAAAGCCAGAAGCGCGCTGCATACTCGAAGCTCTTCACCGTTGGCAGAGGCAGCGTAAGTAAGTCAACGTCTTCGTTGCAGGCTCCGTGTATCTTCGGCGACTTGCGAACAGCAAATCGTCTTCGTGCACAGCGCCATCGCATAGTCTTGCGTGTCTTGATTGCTCTCTTAACCTATGCTCTCTAAACACTCTTTGTTACTTGCGAACCAACAACTACTTCTACTGCTGCTGTTAGTGACGCTTTGGCTTTGCTAGTCTGTGATTTTACATAGCAGTCCGCCTGCAGGAATACGTACGTCGATTAGGACCAAGACTTTAGCTCACATGATGAATTCGTTGAGCTCGTGATGTATTCATAATAAATCTGACGAAAAGCTTTTACAAAATAGTTAAAATTTATAAATAATAAATACCATACACATCATATCAATACGAAAGAAGTGCTTCAAATAAAAATTCATTATATCTGAAGTTATGTTTTTATAATCCTTACATTGCTCACACATAAGCGTAATAAGAAATTTATTCAAAATTAAAGTCCTCAAAATGCAATTTACTGTTACAATCAATTCTTAAATAGTACCTATACTACTAGGTATATATTATACTCACCGTAGTAGCATTACAGAACCTTGTCACGTGTCACCGTTTCAATCTCAGTATCAGTATATGTGTTACATGTGTTACATGTGTTACATTTGTCAATTTAATAACTTATTTTAAATGTAGAATAAATATAATATTATTTTCAGTTTTGGTAGGGCTTTTCATATTATCCCCCTTATCTTGCTTTTATTTTGTTTAATAATATTTATTATTGAAACTTATGTGAGCTTAAGGCCGGAATAAGGCACACGTTGCGAACTCGCGATATCGTAGTTTTATGTTGGTTATTATATTATTTATTGATTTATGATTTAATTTACAGGAGCTTGTGAAATGAATGTAATACAATTTACGGAACTAAAGGTGTGTTTTTAATTATTTGTAAATTTTGTTCAGTTCACACAATTTTGTTTACTATCTTCTTTGGTTTAGTTAGATTAAGATCACAATTTGTTTATTATTTTCTTACACTTAGGCCAAAAATATCACCAAAATATTATTATTTTTGTCTATGTCTCTCGGTAAGTTTTTCGTTCTTTCTTTTTGTTAAATAAACACACACCTAAATGTGTATAGCGTAGCTCGATCCTTAAGTGATTACTTTTTTTTTTGAGTATTCCAAATGGGTTTTATAGTGCGCGATTTTATTTATTAATGTACAGTATATGCTTTTTTACTTCATGTTTTCTAAGTTTATTTAAATTTTACTCATAAACCAAAGACATCAAAATCAAAAGTTATATATTGAAATATTGGATTGACACTCGAAAAGAACAGAAGATATATTTTGCGATTTGTTTCTCAAATATGTATATATATATATATATATATATATATATATATATATAAATAAAGTAAATACAAATAATATACAAATAATATAAACAAAGTTATTTTTCAAAAAATAATATGTATCTGCAAATTATCTACGGCTAAAGGACAGGCGAGCTTCAGTATAATATATATATATATATAATATATAATATATATAAATATATTATATATATATATATATATATATATATATATATATATATATATATATATATATATATATATATATATATATATTTATATATTTATATTATTTATAGTTCGACATTCAAATATACACAATGACTGCTTTCTCGGCAATAGTCGAATTGGGTATATTTAGTATGTTGACACGGACTAATCACTAGTCATCTTTCCTTAATATATTATACAATAATTCTATTTAATAACATCTAAAGACTTACAGTGCTTGCTTTCAATTAATCGACTGCGTGTTATTTTTGGGTATTAAGTTAAGCTGTACTAACTATATGGTAAATGGTATTTTAAACTGTATGTTCCGGTGTCAGTGTGAGTGCAATGGGATTTTAATGAGGCTATGTTGATGCCTAGCGATCGCCTCGGGAGGGTAATTTTCGCAGATTTTCTGGAAGCCTAAGACGCGAGCCCCAATTTATTACTGCTAACCCTTCTGTGGCAAAGGGTTGATATTGTTGTTGATGATTGGATTGGCTTCTATGTTAGTATAAAATTAGTGAGTGAATCGATTTTTAAATAAGGTGAGAATAAGAAATTAAAGGTTAAAATTCAAATAATGGGTTATTTGTTTAGTTTATATTTTGGGTGTTAAAGTGTTCACTTTTGGCATTTCCTTTAGTTTAAGATTAATTTTAGTATTTAAAATTCTGAGTTCGTTTCGATTCGTTTGCATAACTGTTTAACTTTGTACTTTTGATTTCAATTTAGAAATAACCGTTATGTTCTCAATGTGATTATAAAGAGTTTGCTTTAGATTTTTATATTTTTACATGAATTTCTATATTTTGTTTATGTTTTTCGGTCGATTGTTAGTTGTTTCAGGATTTACTCAGGCTTTCAATTAAGTTGGTATAGTAATATAGTATTTGTATGTGTAGTTAAATAAAATATTTATTAATATATCCGTTCTATTGCTTTTTTAACTGAATTATGGTTATGTTGGCATAGAGTTGTATTATTGATTGCTTGCTTCTGGTCTGCAAGATTGGCTTGAAAACGATTTTGGTCTATTGTTTTAGTAAAATTATGATGATCTGAAAACAAAAGGAACAAGGAATAGTGATCAGTTTAACAATTTAAAGGGGATTATTTTCGCAATGTAAAAACAATGAGAATTTAAGCTCTCGATGCTATTAAATAAAGTCATTAAAAACTCAAGCTTGACTAAGTTGAATGTATTTATTTTTTTTTTTTCCACTTTTTTTAGCACAAAGTATTCACATTTGAGAAATAAAAATGCTCCGCGTGTCTGGACGATCCGCAGTCGGCTGTTCTACTCCATAGACTATTTCGTTTTTGAGTGCGACGACCAAATAATAGAGAATAAAAATTGGCTGCTGTTGCTGGAAAAACGGCGTACATGTCGATGTGTTGATGTGCGTCGAGGTCGAGAAGTGCAGCGGTCGATAGGCTTATTATGAGATAAAAATGCTGTGCGATAAGCAAAAAGCCTTACCGGCAGAGACGTAAGCAGACTAAGCTGCGTCAACGTCGAGTTGCTGTTATGGGCAACCTATCACAATTAATCACTGTGAGGTGTATTATTAGTTCATTTCTATTCAATGTTCAACTAATAATAATTATCACCTATAATTTTTTTTTTTAATTGCATCCCAATTATAAACTAATTAAAATATGTAGGGTTTATACGCTTATGTTATATAACTTTATTTGTGAAATCAAAAATGTATTTGTTCCACAATGACTAGCAATCAGACGTTATGGCAACGCTTGTTGCAATGTTGACGCCAACGCCAACGCCAACGCCAACGCCAACGCCAACGCCAACACCAACGCCAACGCCAACGCCAACGCCAACACCAACGCCAACGCCAACGCCAACGCCAACGCTAACATCGACCGGCAGCTGCACTTGCTGCTGCATATTTCGCAGGCAATGTCCAGTCAGCTACAACAACAAACACTTGTTGTTGTTGTTGTTGTTGTTTTTATTATTATGGTAAGGGTCTACAAAATGCGTCTGCCCCATTCCGGGCTCACACGCTGCTCAGACGTACACATCCATACAGAAACATGCGAATACACATATTTATACACTTACATATTACAGTGTCAAGTGCAGAATTCAGCAACGCCAACGCCAACGCCAATGCCAACGCCAACGCCAACGCCAATGCCAACGCCAACGCTGCTTTTTCGACGACTTGCATTCAAATGCAGTTCTTGCTGCACTTTCTACAGTAACATCCCCTATTTGTATCACTCAACTTCACAAGAGAACTGCAACGGCCGCCCACCTACCTTTCATCCCTGTTCAACAGTCAACCTTGCTGGTTGTCTGCCTGCCTACCTGCTTGCATGCCAGTTTGGCAGTCTGTTGCTGCCCGCCAACTTGGTGCCATGCAATGTTGTGGACGATTTAATGTATACTTTACGGTAATTCTATCTCATTCTTTCCAAATTGAAAAGCCTCTCTCCTCTCTCTCTTTAACTTATCTCATTTCTCGTTTCATCTATCAGTCTGACAATGTCTCTATCTCTTTTCTTGCATTTGGTAACCCCTCTCCTCATACCCACATGTTTATGTTTATGCAGTGCATTGGTTTTGTGCATGCGTGTTAATATATATGTGTGTGTGTGTGTGTGTGTGTGTGTGTGTGTGTGTGTGTGTGTGTGTAAGCGTGAGTGCCGGTTTCCGTACGAGTGTTTACCAGGATGCATTCTCGCTTGTCGTCACAGCGTTGCATTTATGTGAAATGGTGTGTGTGAGTTTTATTGTATGTACTCATGCTCGTGAGTATATGTATTCACGAGCTGCAGCTCAGTGGGTCTTGGTATGCATTTGTAGGTGTGTGTATTTTTCCATAAAGCTATATGCATATAAATACATACGGTGCGTATGTATTTGCGCTTAAGGGCAGCTTCGCATATCATTTTATACATTCAGATATATAAATTCAGATGAGTTCTATCAATATATAAACACATGGACGTTAGTAGCATACACGCAATTATTCGCACAAGCTTTCACATGCTCATTTCCACAAAAATATATAAATAAATGGACATTCACTCTGACTACTTTTGCTGGCTACCGGGTAATCGATTTGGGCAGAGGTCTGCTAATCATATGAAAATATCGATTTGCCCAAATTCTCGTCGAGTACTGGGATCTATTTATATTGATGAATGCTTACGCAAGGCAAGGTTCTAACGCCAGATCATGATCTTAATAATGTGATCAAGCACAAATGCTATACATATATATACATATATATGTATATATTTAATCTGCAATAAATTATTAGTTTTTGTGATCAAATCTAAATCAAATTCTAAATTCCTTGGGATTGAAAAAGTTTCGAGAGTAAAATAAATGTATAATATTCAAAATGTAGCTGTCTAGTAATTAAAATTAAGTTATTGTTCATTTTGAATAAAACTCATTTTCATATATAAAAACAAAAATAAATAAAAATATAATTTCTTTTACCCTGAAAATTTGATCAATTCTAATTAAAATAATTCAATTATAAAATGCTGAACATTGTATGCATTTGTGCATGTATGTGTCTATATTAATCTAAATACCAACTGATAGATACTGTTAGTTAAGTATACATAAAAAACTAGATACATTTGTAATGCGCATGAAACTACATAGCAACATATTTATAATTACATAAGAGGGGCCACATTATATGCTTTATTTGCATTAACATTCTTTTAGTATATGTAAATCAATTGAGCAGTCATTGGATATTTAATAGAAAATGGCTACTGACGATTTCCACAGCATGGTCTTTGGGCGCGGTCAAAATGTAGACTCGATTGAAGGAAATGAAATAAAAGTTAATGTCCTTTTTATATAGATTCATTTTAATTGCTTTTATTTTGATAATTATGATATTTTTGTGGCAAGATGAGTTAACTACTACTTCTTCTGCTCCTTTTCATTTGTACAGTATGGGAGCACTACTGCTACTGCCACTACCACTACTACTACCACTACCACTACCACTACCACTACCACTACCACTACCACTTCCTATAAACCAACCCATCTATTCTTGATTCGTCAAACACACAGACAGCTTGCCAACTTCTACATCAATATCAACAATAAGTAGAGCTTTAACAATAAGAGAATGACACTGAGGACATGCAAGGCCAAACGTATGTCAAGGTTGTCGGCTGGGCGACGACTTGCCACACCAGCTCACCTAAACTGGCTGCATGTGCCGTTACCAGCTCCACCTATACTATCATCCGCATCCAACGTATGTATGTGTTGTTCTTCGTCTCTTTTATCGCATACAGACAGAGGCTCGCACTTGGCAAGGCAAGGCACTCCTATTTCTAGATTGGAGCCACAAAGCTTGACCTGCTCGGGTCAACATAAACATAAGTAGAATTATTCACAAAAATTTCTTTTATTTCCATGTTGCCGTGTTTTTTTTTTCATTTTTAGCTTCATTACATCGGCCTTGCATTAAGAAACCTTTTAACAGAAAAACTATGGTTAACTTTCTGAAAGGATGAAAAGGATTTTGTTAGATTCACCCAATTTGATCATTTTAATGCTATATATAAATCTATTGCATCACAAGAGCTCTGCAGATTCTTGTGAATATATTATATTTTTATCGATTTTGGAAAACATCGAAAACCTATCTACATCTTTTGTCTGGACATTCTGTTCAATGTTTTCATTTCCTTTTATTTATGTGCGGAAATCTAAAAATAGGTTTCTTCGGCATATCATCTAAGGAGTGTGTAAGGTTTTCTTTGAATACCAATATTACTTACATTTGAATCCCCGTGGATATTGTGTTTGTTTTTTACCAGCGACTTGGATGATTATTTGAAATTTGTCACACCTGCATTCAACTATCATACGTAAGATTGAGTCCTAAGTCCTATTTCGCTTCTTTTCTTTGTGTGTGTGTAGCTCTGTAAATATCTATGTATGTGCATATAATTACATTTGTCAGACCCCACAGCTACACACGAATTAAATATATGTAAGGTAAATAAGCTTCATACTGAACAGAAGGTGCACATAGCTTGTACATATTTATCTGCATATCTGCGTCCTGCAGCTCAATCAGTATTATTCAGCCACCCCCGGTCATCTATCCCCCTGGCCACTCTCACCGATTGCATACACAGAAATGCGTCTATTTATACGTATGTGTATGTGTGCATATATTATATTTCCATTAACTTTGTCAAATGCACAGAAATATGTATGCACTGGGCTCACGCTCACATGTACATAAGTTAAATAGCCGCCATTATGCCTAAGTCTATGTACTCCTAAGCATATAGTACTTAGTATGTAGCGAGCATTTAGTATATGATATTATGTGTATACATATAAACATTTTCAATGTATGCTTGTATTTAAATTTTAATTGTAAATATGACGCGTGGCTATGCTTGTGTAAATGTGCTTTTGAGTCCTCCTATATTCTATGATTATCCTGTGTCCGCGTGTGCTAAAACACATTTTTTGCCAGCTATTTTGAGTACAGTTATGATGCATGATATTTTATTAGTCAAAATCAAAAGCCACCCCCTCCATTTTATACTATACACATGCATTAGATAGCGGCTGCTGGACTTTATTTAAATGCTGCGTTTTATAATAATGATTAAATTATAACGAATAAAATGCTAAGATCCGCGAACTTGTCCTTAGCCTCATGATTTTCTGCAATCAAGTGATCAAACTCAGTGGTATAGCATCCCTTGCATGAGCCTTGCTATGGCAGCTCATGTTTTTACATAACTAAATATTTTAAATGATCCTTGTTTTTTTGAGTGTAAATTTCCTTAGCTTTTCTTAGTTAAGGTTGTTGAGTTTGGTGTAAAAAACATGTAGCAGATAGATTTAAATAATATACGGACGATTATTTGGTTCCAGCATGACCATGAATACATACATATGTATTTTTTATTGTATTGTTTATTTATTTATGTATTTATTTTGAAACTAAAACTAAAACGTTCATAGTTTGACTTCGAGTTTCTGGGAGCTACGTATCTTGTATCTAATCCAGGAAAATTGAGCGTTAAGCTGTTCTACCTCTCTAAACGTTTTGACGAGAGAGAATTCTATTTTGCTAAAGCGATCGCTGAAAGTTGTCTCTAGTATGAGGGTAAATATCTGTAATAATCTTTAAATATATATTATATATATATATATATATATATATATATATATATATATATATATGTAGCTTAAAATTCGATAAATGGTTTCTTCACTTTCCAATAATAAATTAATATTCCCAAATACCGCATGCTTCCCACTAATCTGAAAGCGACAAGATGTTTAAGTCGCAGCTGTACGACTATTAAGTCCTGGTATTTTGTAGTTTTATTTTTTTTTAATTAGGGAAGAACAGTACCTACAACCCTTTACTCTAAAGCTTTAGATATCAGCAGCCCCAAATTTTCTATGTGCAGGCATACACAAGGTAAAAGACATTAAATTCAAATTTTAAATTTCATCATTCATCTGTATATATGCATGCATATATAGGAGTGCCTATATGTATCCTCGGCAGCTGTTGGATATATGTATATTTAACACAGCGACTGATTTCCATACAGCTTTGTAGCTCTCGTAGCCTCCTCGCTACTCAGCGGACACCGGTAACGGGAATAAAATGAACGGCACTTACCTGACCAACGATCTCACTCAGTGGCTTTACAACGGTATATGATGGGAGCGTCCGCTAATAATTTATTTAAGGCAACAAACCGCGCAGGACACATAGTGGAAGCACGCATCTGGGCAGATGGACAGGTAGTGGCCGGAAACGTGCTACCGAATAAAAGGGTTGTACAATGTACATTGATTTTTTGCTGTCTTCTCAATCCTGCAGATCGTTTCGAATTGGATCACCGACAGCTGGTGGCCTTTTTCAACTGGCCTTGTCCATCCCTTAACAGTGACCCAGCCAAATCGTACAATCAGTAGCTTGATTTGCATATTCCTTTCACTGCCCAAACGCACGAGCATTAAATGATCAACTCTCAACTCAATGTCTAGCTTGAGCTTTAAGAACGAGCCCATATCGAGTAAGTTAAATATGTTCATATTGACCTTTTCCCGGCTACTGCAGTACCTCAACTATATAATATTGGTTACCTTGAAGTAGTTGGCGCCAGTAGAGAGAGTAGCGAACATAATTAATCATCTGCGAAAGATTTCAATAATAGTACAACCGCAGGGAAAAAAATTGGAACTACTATAATAAGGCTGAAGAAAGGCCACGCATTAAAATTTGTATTAAAAATGTGAATAAAATATAATATAAAGAAGACAAACAATATTTATTTGCGTTTCTTTGGGTACAAGCTGTATAAACGGAAGAGCTAAACACACTAACTTTACTTCTATTTTTCTATTATTCTATTATTCTTTTATTCTATTATTGTATTCTTCTATTCTTTACTCTTCTACTCTTTTATTAAATATTTTCTTAAATCTGGGAATGAGGAATTTCGTAGCAAAAATACAGTTGAAATATTATGGAAGCAACACAAACTTTTTCGGATGGTGATGGCCACGTTTAATTTTTAGAAGATTGCGGGTGGAGTTACGCACAGTAACAACGGCGAACAGTAAATGTAACAGAGAAAAATGTGTTTTCAGGAGAGAGGGACGAAAACACCCAGATTCATCGCAAATGCAATACAATTGAGGAGAGACCCGAGTCGAGTGTGGCTCGTACATTTGAGGGCTGGTCAAAAAGAGGTGCCACTTTTGCGTTGAAAATGAAAGGGGTGGCTAATGGAATACGGCTGCGTTACCATAGTCAAGTCGGATACTCCTTCGGACTCGTTCATATTGCGAAGTGTGTACAATGATTTAAAATTTAATTTTCTTGAAAAGAAGAAAAATCAACAAAAATGAAAGTGATAAAAAATGAAAACGCACCCCACCAAGTGTTGATAGGTCCATCGTTAGGATGGAGCTTTTGCTCATTCCCCAATTTCAATTCATCTTCTGCCCGTCATGCACTGTGGAATATATTTGCCAAAATTAGGTCAAAGCTAGAGTTGTTGCTAGTCCATTTTACCTAATTAAAATCAACTTTTTTCGTATGCGACAAAAGTAACGTAAAATTCTATTAAAACTTACCCCTAGACCTTTTTCAATGTTAAGCAAGAAAGCATCTTATATTCCAAATAATGTTTAATGTTAAATATTGTTAATGGTTTTTAATCAATTGTAATATTCAACTAATTTGAAATATACAATTTGCTTATGTAACATGTCAATGTTACAAATTTATTTAACGTTGCTTTGAAATTTTTTAAAATTATGAGATCTCTTTTAACACAAATGATGTTTTTGTAAAATACTCCATAGTAATTTTGGCATTTGAATTCGACTGCTTGTTCGTTGTCTCTTCTTCATTTTCCTTCGTTGCCATCGATTTCGTTTCTTTTTGCTTTAGTTTTCATTCTTTATTTTTATACCCTTATATTTTCAAAAATAAAAAAAGGCATATCTAGTTGCACAGATGAATGTGACAAGCAGAGAAATACCTTAACAATATATATATGCATACATATGTATGTTTGTATATATATGTAAATACATATAAATATGCCCATGTGTATGCATGCATATGTATATGTTTATATGTTTACATGTACATATGTATACAGGGTAATTTGCAGTCGAGTGTATTCAAACAAAACGTTCATTTTGGTTTTGGTTTGTTTAATTGTCCGAAAGTGGCACAAGAGTGGTGGTTGTATTACAAAAAAAAATGATTTCTAGGAAGAGTAATTTTGTTATAAACAAGCGAAAAATAGTACTGTATTGACTTGAAGCATTATAACAAGTTTTAAAGCATATGAAAATTAGCGTAGCAAAAAATCGACTAACTCTAATGTAAGAACAAATATATAGAAATAATCTGTAAATAGTAGATGTATTATTTTACTTCAATACCGAAATACAGTACCAAAGAAGGAGTCAGACCACAGGAAAGAGGTAGAAAATTAGAAATAAATGAATTTAAGGACCAACGAGAGCACTTAACTATCTTTTTTAGTTCACTTACTCCATATAATAATATAAATTACAATAAGAGACCCTTTCTTGCTGTAAATGGATTGCAATTCCAGTTTACATATTCCCGCATTGTAACCCTTCCACGCACTTTTTGTGTTACACGCATACAAATATATATATGTGCTTTTGTATGTGTATGATATAACGTTAATTACAGAGCTTGAAAACGTTTTCGCGGTCGCTTCGAGCATTGTACCATAAAAACGCTGCGACGGGTGACCGTCAAGCCGGCTGATGCTACCGATTGACTCTTGTTTGGGTTCCGTTTACGCCTCGTCCTCGTCCCTACTTCATTTGGTGTCCCTTTTCCTATTTGAAGCAGCCCTTATCCCTCTGTAACGGTAACTCCTGTTAGCAGTACGTTTTTGCTGGTTTCACTTGTGAAGACAACATATGCACAACTATCATGACCGCAGCCTTGCTACATATAATTCGAAGCCGATCACATCAGCATTTACTATAATAATGAGAAGGTAATTTCTGAGTTATTTTATATTTACATTAATCGCTAATATGCCTTAAATAATAACTTACTTTTAAGCGGAAATTTCGCTTTTTTTAAATCTTTTAATAAAGATTATTATTTATATTAACTTCTATATGCGTCCTCTAGATAGATATTTGTACATGCATATTGTGTGAAGCTGGCCCAATAAATACACTGCCATGACCAAAAATTTGTTTCCTCTTGTTGGCAATAAGAAAAAAATCAAGTAGTACAACGGTTAATAGTTAAATTTAAGAAAGATACAAGAGATTTTCAGAAAGAGTTTGTAGCTCGGACTTTTGATGACTTTTTAATGAAATCATACAGAAAAAACAAAAAGTAATTAAAACTTTTCTATATTGTAAAGTTTTTTATAATATAATTCATTATAACTCTTAAGTATAGTTGCAGTATTTCGTTTCACGTCACTCAGGTATTATACAGAATTAAAATGCTATTAAACATTTTTTTGTATAAATTTAAATTTATGAATTAGTAAAAATAATAATTATAATTTACGTTCTGTTTATAGAAATATGTAGCTTTTTATTATTTATTAATTAACTCCCGGGTATAACTTTTAAGGAATACAAAGCTTGTGCATTTTTCTCTATGTTGATACAGTAACAATCCTTTGAGAGGACTACAAAATGTATATGATTAAATACTACGATATGTCATAAGACATATCTTGTCTGCACCTAGCTAATAGGCTTCCGATTGGTAGACTAGCTTAGATATTCACAAAAAAAAATATATGATATTTTTGTAAATAAAGTTAAAAGGTAGCTAAGTATTTCAACTATTTATTTTATTATATCATACATGTAACATGTTACAATTAGCATTCCAATTATACGTAACCCCGTATTGTTTTTGCACAGATACAAAAAAAAATTAGTTAGTTTATTTGATTATTTATATATAATGATTGATAATGTATTATAATTATTATAATTCGATATTATTTATATTCGTTAAATATTGTTCGATGTGCAGTAACCTACGCTGTGGTAGTTTTCTTCGAAATCTTATTTCAATAATATCTGATCTACATATTAATTCTAGTCAATATAATGGAATAATAATAATTATGGTATTCTCCTTAATTAATTACACTTACATAATTTCGACTTCATTAAATTCAATTTCACAGATTACAAACACTGCATTTATTGTTTATTGAAAATAATAAAATTTCATATGTTAAGTTTACGATTTATCTTTTTCAATCCGTTTGATAGAAAATTTTAAGTTTGTTTCTGATTCGTTTTGGGCTTTATTAAATCATATTAATAATAATATGAATTATCAACTTAAGAGAATCTGTACAACTATTAATTTATTAAAAATAATTAAATGTATTTAGTTTCATTAATTTTCATAAATTTAAACAAATTGCTCTTTGCTATTTATGTTTAAATTAGAGAACATTAAACATTGTTTTTTGTTTAATTGGTTGATGCTCTTTGGTCCCTATTTTCGTTGCAAGAGCGCAATTAAGAGACATATGTCGACGAAACAAATTTCCCTGGTACTTTTTAACAGCGACACCTACTGGGCGATGACAGCACGGCGACTGCGCGATGTTTTTAAATAGCGGATTTTTTTTCATTTCTGTTACCTTATGCAGGGACAGCCTACATATGGTACATAAATGCTCTTTGATACGTAGTGTCTGTTTACTGTTTAGGTTTATTAAGTCCATATAGATCTGATTGCTTGCCCTCAACTCCTGCCGTAAACACTTAAATAAAGTATGTTAACAGTTCCATGCGGTCAAAAGTCAATAATTGATTTAAAAATTCAAAAAGCCGCCCATCAAAAAAATTGCCTCTCGTATTTTTTATACGTGTTTGAAAAAGAACGTGAACGCAATGGCATGAAGCAAAATCCAATTTACAGTAAAGCGTGAAAAACCGAAAAATAAATAAAAAATGTTTGTATAAAAAGTCTATGTATATTCAAATTCTCGCGCGCAAAAAAAATGAAGCATCGACTCCACAAAAAAAATGCACGTAAAAATTCACAGGGGATCAGGGTACATAATTGCCGCGATTTGCCGCCTTTTAAATTGTTTTTATTCTCACATTGCGAGGTCACACGAATGGGTTTGGTAACTTTGGCATTTAAACAAACACATTATGTTGTTGGACAAACATTGTGTGGTAGTACCACGAAATACTCACGACACTGGTCACGACAAAGAGGCTTCTGCCACGGTACTTGACCACAAAGTCATGTTAATTAACATGCGGCCAGAAGCGATTTGGGCTCGGAGCAGGACCCAAACTCTGATTCCGGCACAGGCGCTAACTCTGACCCTGTCACAGAACGGTCATCTCTCTCACTTTAAAAAAAGCGAGGTGGCGGAAAACATTGCGAAAAAATAAACAGAAATAAAAAAGATCCATGCTGCTCGTCCACGACTATTGCTTAGGGGAAAAAAATTACTTACACACGATAAAAATCGTTTCGTTTGGCCTTTTTTGGGTGTATGTCATTTGCACTTTTCTTAATACTTTTCCACTTTAATATGATATATTTTTTTTTTTTTTTATTTTGTCTGCGATCACTGTAGTTGTAAAATTTCTAGAATAAAATTACCTATTATTGGAGTGAAGCTTTACATATACTTTAAATCATTGTTCAGTGTATTTTTTAAAAAAAGATCGGTTTAAGATATAATTGGTTAACAGAAATATTTATTTTTGGTAGTTCAATAGCTTGTTACATGAAATAACTAGGTGGCGCTTTTTCACAAGTTAATTGGTTGCTTATCGACCGTGCGCAAAAACAACCAAGTTTGGTTTTTGATCTTTCTATTTGGTTGACTTTGATATATTTAAAGTAACAATTTCTGTAATGCACATAAATTGGTATCCTGATTTAAAAACCGTGTGTGAGTTGCAATGCCACTATTAATTTCAATCTCAGGCCTATGGTAGCACAAATTTGATATCAACGGATAGATGGCGCCAGCGAGCCGATCTACAGCTTTCCAGTGATTGTGACACGACTCGTTAAAATGTGCTCAGGATTTTCATCGTCAACTTTGATTATAAATGCAGAACACTGTTTTTATCAGCCACTGGTGGATTTGGTTGCGATTACTTTGTATTTTAAAAAACATGAGCATTGGTCTGGTCTTTGAGAAACTGATAGAACATTGGTCAGATTAAGGCCAAAATCCAAATACGTAAGGCTTATGAACTTTTCTTTTTGATTTTAGTTTTAATTTAATACTTTCTTTGTCGTTAGATTAGAAGTGGTAGCTGGTTGATCATATGCACTTGTCATTCCATCCATCCATCCAGCCATCAGCTTAAGCAGATGAGTAAACTTGCAGATTCTAACTGAAAACCTTGATCTGAGAGAAAATCTGGCAAGCTGTAGCGGTAATATTACCCAGAAGTTCTTGGTCACATCTTCCCCTAAATGATGCCAAATCTAAAATTTGAATAGCTTCTATTATCTCCTATTTCGCCGGGTAGATATCAAATATATTGAATATATATTCAATATGGGTAAGTTGCCTACGGTCAGTTGGTAACCAAAATTCAAATTTAAAGATCATATGTCGCCATGAAAATTGAAAACTAAAGATAATTAAATTTCTATGTACGTTGAAAATGGTGTTATAGAGGCGAAAATAAAATAGAACAGTTAATGTTTAAAAGTTCTGGATATACATGGATATATATGGATATTTAATATGTGTATATTTAATATTGTTTGCTCTTATTTATGTTTGCACAAATTTATGTTTAATAAGAAGTTAGTCTTTTAGCTATTTAAGTCCCTTTATCGTAAAAGACATTTTTCTCTTACTTCGATTTTATGTATTTTACATGTGCTGCTAATACATTAAAAAAGCACCCCTTGAATATTTTTTTACCCCTCTAAAGAGAACAACAATGCTACTTTGCCTTTTTACTTTTAATAAGTTAAAGGTCTGATATTAGAATTTTGCGCTCTTCAAATCTAAAAATACTCTTAAATTATAGGCTATGTGTTTGGTGCACTATACTCAAACAGACAATTATTTAAGCAGATCAAATGCAATGAAATGCAATAAAATTGGGTCCAAAGTGCAAAGTGCAAAGTGCCCTGCACGTAGGGCACGTCTTAGCTGGGCTATGTATGAAGTAACTCTTTATGTAAGTTAAATTCGCATTACACTGTTTTCTTGGGTTCCAAATTTGTTTAATATGCAAATAGTGTGTTGGTTATGTTCTCGAGAGATAATTGAACGTATAGACTATTTTTTAAAAAAAAGTACGGCTTTTTTACACATGAAAATTTGCTTGATGTCCATTTGATTGAAATTGGTGTAAATAAATCACAATAAAGACCATGCAATGAAAAAAGTGCCCTAAAATCTGAAAGCCCTGTCTCAACAGGTAGTTAGCAATATGTAGTCCCCTTTGCTTCGTGTACAATGGAAGCACGGACTAGATTTTTTTTCCATTTGGTATCCTTTGGTAGCCTTTCTGTAAAATGCCTTGTAGCCATTATCACGTTTTTTTTGCTACGGTTTTTTCTAGCTTTTTACCGTGTGCCGCCAATGGGGCTTTTATAGCATGATGTGTGTATGAGTAACAGTAAAGCCACAAGGCAAGGCCACAGTCAAGCCGCAGAGCCGCAGAGCCGCAACAGTACATCTGGTCAACAATTATCTTAAAAACTGCACATTGAATTTGGCACACGCATTTTGACTTGTTAAGGAGTGGGATAGTAGAAGATGTCGTTGTTATTCGGTCAAGGACTCAAACGTATTGACGCTAGTAATTGAAATAAGTGTTATTTTTATAAAAATTTATATTATTGGTTTTAAAGTGAAGGGTTGGCCACCCAACCCTTTTAGTTGATATTAACAAATACAAACAAAACAAAACAGTTCAACCAATAGGGAAAGCAGAGGATATCTTGACTTAATAATATAGTACAACTACAATAAATATTGAACGGTTGTCAATATAAAATATAAAATATTGAATATAAAATATAAAATATAAATATTGTTGTTGTCAAATACAATGAGAAAGACACACTTTAGATATATCTATGTATTGAACTTTTGCTTAAACATATTGACTTAAGATCTTCTTATCCTGTGATCTTTGCCAAGAATATGCTAAAATAGGTTTTATTATATTCTTGGTATAAAGGGTCGAAAAGCAACCTGCTGTATGTGAAATCCTTTTTTCTTCTTATTATTCTAAAATCTAAAAGGCTTAAATTCTATAAAATGGTAAATACATTTTTTCAACTTATTTGACTTAATTAAAGAATCCCTGGTAATCGGAATTTAAACTAGTTAATTACTTGGCTCAGCTGGGAACATTTTTGTTGCAAGATGAATAGACCTTATGGACTTAAGCTTATTTAGAAATGACGAAATTTTAGTATGTGACGTAACTGTATTCTTAGTGTCTTGATATAGTTTGATATTTTGTTATAAGAATGATACCCAAAACGAGAAAGGAACAGCTCTTCGTATGGGAAATCCTTGGGAACGTTATTCAAAGTTTGACGGACGTTGACCTGCGGCTCAAAATATTATTTTCTTCGGCCATCCTGTTGAAGCGCAGATGTCAAAGTATCTTAACTGTTTTCCTTGCTTTTGTCAATACTAGACAGAGTGACCCATTAAGACACTGGAAATAGGAACTGACCAACTGGTTTCAATTCATCCCAAACAAGTCCGCGAACTGACCGCTGGGAAAAAAAACCCGTTCTTGACCAAACGTTCTAGAGAGAAGAGAAATCGTGGAAGAAGCACTGTGCAAGCCCTGTACAGGCACAGGCTCGTACTTCACGCGTACTTTTTCGAGTTTTTAAAACAAATTTTTGTCAAGCAACCCCTCATGTATATTTTTTACATTTTTATGCAATTTCGAATAGGATTTTATTTTTTTGATTTTTTCTTTTTTGTAATTTGCATAATTTCATTTTGACAACGTTGAATTCAGCACGCATCAAGTTTACAGATGGACAGCTGCTCTGTTCATACCATGCAAGAGCGTCCTGGACGCACATTGAACTTTACTTAGCTTTTAAAATATATTATTAAAAAGTATGTTTCTTAAAATTTCATCAATAGTCATAGTTATTGATACTCCATCCTTCTTTTTATTCCCGAGCCTATTCGAGCGAGTATTTTAGCGTTTTCTCATTTGCATTAAGGCACCGCAATAGTGCAGTCAACGTATTGCATTTAACCTTGAAAAGGAGTCCATGTTTCAAAACAATAGCTGCGGCCGGACAAGCCATACTCTCCACAGGAGAAGAGAAGCACACAAACGCCTTCATTTAAACATATTTCTGCTAAAGAAACTAATTAAAAAATAATATATATTTAATATAAATCCCTTATGTGTACTTAATGTGCATACTAAGCACATTGACTACGTTTCAGCTAGTTAGCCTTTATACATACTACCTAAACTTAAAGTTAATTTAAATTGAAATTATATTAATTTAAACGTATTTTTGGCTCATTTTGCCAATAAATCATACATAAATTAGAATTCTATTTTATTGCATTGAATGTGAATGTGTATTTTTTATATATATGATTTTTAGTGATTATATATTAGTTATATATTATATTATATATTATATTAGCATATGTCATAGCATACATAAGACAATTCGAATAAAGTCGCCAACGTAATAATTAGTTGAATCATATTTTTTTATTTTCAATTTTTTTTTCCCTTAATCAAATTAAGTTATGGATATAAATAATTAATTTCCTCCTTTTTCCATTGGTGGTATGAACGCTCGGTGATTTCAACAAAGAAGAAACTTGGGCCCAGATTCATTTGAGCCTCCTACCAAAATGAAATATTAATATAATGCTCAGACATCTTTAACGTGTGTGTTATTATTATTATTAGTTCCTATTATTTTAATAGTAGAAATTGTAAAATATTCTTTTCCTCCACTGCTAACAGTTAAATCAGTCAATGGCAATTGTTAACGTTTAAATGTCTTGAATGCAAATGTTACACTGAAATAAGTTAAGCTAAAGAAAAGCTCAAAAAAAAATAAAAATATTTTTAAGGTTACTTTGTATCCATACTTCCTTTCCTTTTTTTAGCGCCTGGCCGAGTTCAAAAGACTGAACAGTTTCCGGCAAAATAAATATTTGTTAAAAAAAATAAAAAAAAATATGTACATATAAACTTCCTTCTTTATTTGTGTCTCTTAAAAGGTTTCCGAAAAGCAAACTTTTTTTTTTTTATCTGAATCTGATTTTAGTTGTGGCACCTACCTGGAGATACGGCATCCAAATCTGGGGTATGGCCGCTAAATCAAACCGGAGAAAAATCCAAATTTCACAAAATAAGGCCCTTAGACGCATTACTGGCCGTCCCTGGTACGTCAGCGGACAGACTCTCCATCGCGACCACAACCTGGAGCCTGTAGAGTCCCAAATTAATAGACATACCAGTAGATACAACGACAGATTGATCGCTCACTCCGAAAGACTGGCAAAGCCACTACTAAAGAGAGCCAGAACCATACGCCGCTTTAAGAAGAGGCAGTACCTGTCATTGTTGTAAATACACTATTAACTAACATTACTTTTTTTATTACTTTTACAGTACTTTTACTTCTACTTTAATATTATAGTTGCTTGGCGATATCCATCAAGTTTGTACAAGGCATTTTTATAGTTATAAGAAATTGTTTCTATGCTAAATAATAGTAAACCAAAATAAAAAAAAATCTGATTTTACTAAGTTGTTAACTTGTTACCTGCTTGTTTTACCCGCTCGAAAAATATAGAACTAATTGGTACAAAAAACTACATTTTCACATGGAGCCCCTTCGATTCGTACACTAAAATGTAAAACATTTTTTGATTTTGTTGTTCGAAAGCTTGGCGAATCCGCTCAGATAAAAATAATAGACCAAAATATATTCCTATAAAACGTTTTCCCCATATCAAATCACTAACTTTGGACTTTTGGCTGCTGTTCGAGTGATGCTTGATGTTTTCGTCTCTATACTAAAGTTTCAGTACACCTTCAGCCCTCCGGTTACTTTCGACCCACCCTCGCATAGCATTGATATATGAAGAACTGACGCCATTTTTATAAGAAACTCACAACACCACCACCACCACCATACACCAACACCACCACCACCACCAGGGACTCAGTAATTAAATGATTTTTCCTATAAATAATTAAAAAATATAAAGTGAAATAAATAAGAAAATTAAATAAAATTCAGTATTGTTGTCCATTCGAGTTGGCATAACTGTATATTATATAACTAACAAAAACATTAAATAGTGATATGCATTTCCGGCATTTCAGGTGCTATTTTAATTATTTAAATATTATATATGTAACAAAAAATTAAAGTCTTCTCATTAAATTTTGCTTAAAAACTACATTTTTGTGGGCACAGAAGTCAACAAAGTTCCGACTGAGCTCCAATATAGCAATACTAGCAGGCTGTACTTCAACTCTCAAAATTTTCACCATTTTTAATATCTTTTTGTGTCCTTCATCGTGCATGTTCATGTATTTGTGTGTCAGTGTATGCGCATACATATATACGCCAGACGCTTTTCTGTGAGGGCACATGCCGGTGTTGAAATATTCACATGATTACTTGTTCTCAAATGTATATATGTATGTATGTTTTCGCGCATGTATATGTAAAACATTATCCTTTTTCTTATCCCCAATGCTAGCGTTAATTTTTCAAAAGTTCCTTTGCCTTTTCTGTGGTTATGTTGCCTTTGTCGTTAGTGTTAGTGTTGGTGCTGCTTCTAAATCTAGTAATTTTGATCTCTTTCGCACTTGGTACATCGAAGCACACCAACGAACAGTCAGCTTTAGGACTCGCAGCGTACGCCTTCGCTGATGGTCTCAGCCCACTCCACATACACTTTTTGTGCCGCACCATTCTCCTTTACCATCCCCATTGCGACGACACCGTCATCGTCATCGTCTCCGCTACAGACGCTTCGTATCGCCCATTTTCCTTTTGGCATTTTGAAACTTAAGCCGCCACTTGAGTGGGTTGTGTTTCATTAAAAACAACACGTATAGGACATGCACATACACACACCGATGCATATACATATAAGTATATATAATTCTAAATGTGTACACAAAAATGTGTATATATATACATATATATATATATATATATATGTATTGATGCAGTCATATATACATACGCCTTAGGTATACAGAAAGAGAATCTAAAAATAAAGAAGGGAGACCAAGTAAAAAATTCATCTACTGACGGAGAATTTAAAGAAAAGTTGCTCAGAGTTTTCCAAAAAAAAGCAGCCTGAGTATTTGTGGTGTGGCACTTTGGGTGGCTTCATTACGTTTTGGCGAAAAAGCTACTGGGATGATAATTATATAAGCGCGTGAGCAATGCATTTGCCCAGGCAAGAGCTTTGTTTTGCGCGTAGAGAAGGCTTTATAATATTGAAACCCTCAAAGCCTGGTAAAAAGATGGCAAAACGACGGAACTTAAAATAGAGTAATATGGAATTTAAAATACTCATTTGACGCATATATTTTTTGTTATCAATAAATATGAATGGATTCTTTAATCCAACTTCGATCGCTAAGCCTGCGCATGTAAATTGAAATAGCGACGTCTGGCGTCCAAAGTGAAACACTGTAACTGTAAACTGTTTGCTTTTAATAAACTTTGAAAATTATTTGAGCAAAATAAATAAAATAAAATAAAAAAATAAAATAAATAATAAATAAAATAAAGCTAACTATTCAATAAAATCTGTCTGTAAATTTGTAGACACTTGCTTTAAATGTACCACTTGCTCACGAAAACAATAATAAAAGGACAAATCTTAGTTTTTTGTTTTTGCCGAGCTAATCCGTAACCTCCGATCATTAAATGTGAGGGTAAGAAATTTGGAATCTATGACTGTCATTCCTATGCTATATTTTGCGTTTTACGTGTTTCTCAAAGTAGATCCAGTCGCAAATGCATTGATATTCAGATATTGGTATTCTCTCACGTTACGCATCACGTTAGTTTCAAGTATATTTTAGCTAGTTTAGTATATAAAGTAGCTTGAAGATGAAGTGTTCAGGTTTGTCCGGCGCTCGTATTTTTGAGTTCCTATGTGCTCAAATCGACGTTTAACTGAAACGAAGACAACATTTTTAGCAGCTTTGAAACATTGCATTGAATAAATATGCAAGCTTTCCTATAGTTGTTTCTACTTATTTATTATAATAACTTTAAAAGAGACTGTCGATTTCCGAATTTTTCAAATTAAAATATAAAATAACTAACTTATAAAACACCTTGATTTTGAAATAAAAACAATAGTTTTACAAAATATCTGCTCAGCTAAATGCAATATCTCCGCTTTGTGCTGCTTGATTCTTAATGCCGCTTACTTGACGATTATGTTTTTGCAACTAACTGTACTTTATAAATATGTTTATATATATATGCATGTGTTAATTACAAACTTCTCCCAGCCATCTTTGTATGTTAGCTTTGTTTCCGCCCTTCCCTCGGCTACGACCATTACCAAAGGAATGATTTTGCTTGCGTAAAACACCGTCTAATTCTCCAGCCTGCTCAAATATGCCAATCTCGATACCCGGTACTTGTACTTGGAGAACTGGCCACCATCACCATCACTGTCAACGCCCTATCCGTGCTTTAGCTCCAACCACTTTCCACTTTCATATCTCTACCTACCTACCTCAGCCACAGCAACACCAACGGTTTTCTTTTCAAAAGCATCGCCTTCGACTCGTGGGGATGTACACAGAATACACATGCATATATAAGAATATAGGTATGTACGTGCTTTCATATTCCTGTCTATATGTAGTTGAATAAAGTATATATACAAAATTACAAATATATGGGCAAGAGCTTCTATCGACACAAACAGACACGTATACACATACAAGTTCTTACATGTTAAGAAAAACTGCAAAAATATTCACACATTAAGGAATGGAAAATCCAAGTGCAAAAGAAACCGAAGAGCAACTTGTGCGCAAAGGCAATGTGCCACAAAAAATGTGTGTGCGGCTGAAAAACTTCAGAGCTAAATAAAGAAAGGCAGAAATTGTGGGGCGGAGCCATATTCTGTACTAAGTCGCTATACCCCGCCAAGCCAATCCCAGTCCGAACTCAACATAAGAGAAAGAGGATGTGGCAAAAGCAGAGTCTAAGACAGAGAACCGCGTTTTGCATTCGCTGTGCTTACACTTTTTATTTTACCAATGCAAGACCAAAACACTTTCCATTTTCACCTTTCTTAGTGACTCTCATGATAGCTGGAAAATGGACATTTGGCACATAAAAATTAATTGGAATAGATTTAATTTTGAAAGCCTATTATACATTTTTGTTAAATAGTTACTACGGACGTAAGTATTCCACCTACTTAATAGCCGTCGGTTATTTCGACGGGATTTTGAAACAAGATTCAGGCAAGTTACTATTACGATTCAATACTAGGATATTCTCCAAAAATTTCCCCTTATGACATTCAGCCTCTAACACTTAGCATGCTCGCAAACATAAGCTAGTTGGCACTGTGGTAAGAAGAAATCGATTTTTCAATTTGAAATATTTTTACATGCTACGAAATAACTTGAATTTTCAATTAAATTCTTGTAAAACTTTTATTGCATACTTTGCGGCATATATAAAAGAAGCGCAGCGGTCAAGTAATTTTTAGCAGAGACAACCTCCGCCTAGACATAAAAATAAAAAACACGGATAAAGAACTGGGAGTGGTGAGCAGAGCCATTAGATTGGACATTAGAGATTAGAAAGAGAAAGGCAATGGAGTCCTTTTTTATGAAAAACTTGTGAGTGAAAACAAAAATTCATTTAATACTGAGCGCAACAGCTAGTTGCCGGAAGGACTAAGCTCAAGTACAGGAAAATAAAAATGAAAGGAGAAAAGCATAGTCTCTTCTTCTAACAGAGGCATAAGCTTTGATCGACACACACTAATGTCATTTTTACATCGTAGCATGTGTGTTGCCCACTGCCAAAAAATTATTTTTGAAGCGAGCTTAAAGAGTTTTGATATTTTTCGTGGCAGTTAAAAAAAAAACCTCACGATCATAGAATACACTCGGGCAGTGTAATGTATCCAAATGAATGTATATACATATGTATATATATATATG
The DNA here is from genome assembly GCA_035044505.1 of Zaprionus lineosus. Taxonomy (NCBI): domain Eukaryota; kingdom Metazoa; phylum Arthropoda; class Insecta; order Diptera; family Drosophilidae; genus Zaprionus; species Zaprionus lineosus. The sequence goes on along the minus strand of JAWNNX010000207.1, from coordinate 7,264 downwards.
TATATATAGTTACATTCATTTGCCTGTGGCACACGCATACTTAGGTATGTTATGTCTCTCGATCTTTACTTCATTAAAGAGTAGGCCAAGAACATAAAAAAATTGCTTTCGCTTGTTTTGGCCTTACTTTTTCTGATCAGTCAGACAGAGATAACTTAATGAGTGAATTTTATCTTGAGAGTGTTATACAATGGTAAGCGCAACCTACTATATAGACTTGAAATTAAACTTGTTTGCCCTATTTACCAATATAATTCGATTGAGCTTTTGACACCGAGTACTGCATTTGCAATGGAATGAAGTCTATTTTTATGAGTCACTCGGGAATAGAAACAAAAACTTATTTAGTACTGAGCGCAATGTTTGCCGACTTTTGCCGACGGACTTAGCTCGACAATACGAAAATAGATGCTAAAAGGGAAAAGCATAGTCCCTTCATTGTCGCACGCTCGAAAATGTATAAGCTTTATACAATTTTAAGTTTTGCAACAAGGCATCTGGTGACACACACATACTAATGTAACTTTTACAACGACGATCAATTATTTAAGAAACCGATTTTGCTTGTGTTGGTCTCGCTTTGCTGATTGTTAAGCGATCAGTCATGCAGAGGCCTCTGAATGAATGCGTTATATCTGCATGATTTGATAGTTCTATTTGATCAAGGATTACGTGAGGGTGTTACACAATTGTAACAAATATGTTTTGGACTAAGTATTTTAATAGCCAAAATATAATATTTTCACAATTTGCAAAACATAAAATATGTGCATAAATGATCGATTGTAGATTATAGATTATAGATTATAGATTATAGATTATAGATTATAGATTATAGATTATAGATTATAGATTATAGATTATAAATTATAGATTATAGATTATAGATTATAGATTATAGATTATAGATTATAGATTATATATTATAGATTATAGATTATAGATTATAGATTATAGATTATAGATTATAGATTATAGATTATAGATTATAGATTATAGATTATAGATTATAGATTATAGATTATAGATTATAGATTATAGATTATAGATTATAGATTATAGATTATAGATTATAGATTATAGATTATAGATTAGAGATTATAGATTATAGATTATAGATTATAGATTATAGATTATAGATTATAGATTATAGATTATAGATTATAGATTATAGATTATAGATTATAAATTAAAGATTATAGATTATAGATTATAGATTATAGATTATAGATTATAGATTATAGATTATAGATTATAGATTATAGATTATAGATTATAGATTATAGATTATAGATTATAGATTATAGATTATAGATTATAGATTATAGATTATAAATTATAGATTATAAATTATAGATTATAGATTATAGATTATAGATTATATATTATAGATTATAGATTATAGATTATAGATTTTAGATTATAGATTATAGATTATAGATTATAGATTATAGATTATAGATTATAGATTATAGATTATAGATTATAGATTATAGATTATAGATTATAGATTATAGATTATAGATTATAGATTATAGATTATAGATTATAAATTAAAGATTATAGATTATAGATTATAGATTATAGATTATAGATTATAGATTATAGATTATAGATTATAGATTATAGATTATAGATTATAGATTATAGATTATAGATTATAGATTATAAATTATAGATTATAAATTATAGATTATAGATTATAGATTATAGATTATATATTATAGATTATAGATTATAGATTATAGATTTTAGATTATAGATTATAGATTATAGATTATAGATTATAGATTATAGATTATAGATTATAGATTATAGATTATAGATTATAGATTATAGATTATAGATTATAGATTATAGATTATAGATTATAGATTATAGATTATAGATTATAGATTATAAATTATAGATTATAGATTATAGATTATAGATTATAGATTATAGATTATAGATTATAGATTAATAATAAATATATTATATATATATTAGTTTATATTATAGTATATATAATCAATTCGTTAGTTTTATTATTCACCCTTTTTTTTTTATATATATACTTACTTATATGTATTACTACAAAAACTGTTCAAAGATTATAAATCAATTTTTATTGTTTATAGTTTTGTGACACGATCTCAAAAGAAGAGTACTTTGATTTTTCTTTTGTGAACTTTTGCTACTTCTGATAAAGCAGAGAATTATCTAGATGCTTTTTTCAAAGATTATTGTCTTCTTTATGTCTTCCTCTTCTCACACTATTTGGCTCCATCATCTACTTTACCATCCATCCACACCCACATACATCCGCATCTTTATCGATTTATTCCGTTGCTGTTTTCTTCTTATCAAACTTGTGGCTCCATCTTCGTCGCTCCACCATTTAAAACATCCACCTCCTAAACCTTACTCTTCATCTCCATCTTCATCTTCATTTTCTTTCAATGGCGTCTAATGACTCTCTCGCTGCGCCATCGCCATTTTCGTTGTGTTGCGTCTTTTCTTTGAATTCACCCCCAAGTAACTGACTGCCTGGCTGCACTACTTAACATAATGAGCCAGCATCAAGCGTTGTAGGGATGTTTAGCGTAGCAGCTGTACTTATATATAAATATATATGTATATGTGAATGTATGTACGTATGTGTATATAAATCATGTTCAGTTGTTACACAAAGACACACTCTGGCGCCACCACCAATTTTATGTAATCACTGAGAGAAAATTCGCCTCAAAAGTAATTCGATAAGCTGGGAGATATTTGCGTGAATATTATATAAATAAACTGAGTAGCTTTAAATTAAATTATAATTTGAGACCCATTTAACCTAAAGCAGTTAGGACTTTGATAATTGCAATGTATGCTATATATGTTAACCAAACAAATGGTTAAATATTTTTCTCCATCTTTACTTGGTTAGGATGAAAATAAAAAAAAAAATGTATGTTATATAATTTTTTTAGTCACCTATGCACAACGTAATGTTAAAACGTACGAACTTCGTTCAACACTTGATATGTATTAAGTAATGCTCAACTTTGCTCACTACTGAACTCCACCCCTGGCTAAAGACCAGTCATGTTTTCGCGACCCTCCACTATGTGCTGTTCCTTTGTCTGTGTGTGGTGTTCCAGCGTGTGTGAATGGGGTTGGGTGAAATTTTTATAGCGTCAGAGCGCTGCGACCACGCCCTTTCAACGAATGAGAGTTTTGTCAGCGCTATTTCGTTGGCGAAAAAATTTGAGAACACGGATACGCCTTTTCTAGAACGGTTGTTGGTTAAGATGCAGAGACTATCTTTACTTTTTTGTAAGAAAAGCTGACAACTTCCGTCTTAGAACAATGCTTTGGCCCTTCGGAGTATTTTCAAGCCCCAAAGATTCGCTGGTTGAAAAAATGAAATTTTAACATTATTTACATGTGGTAACTTATATACAAATGGATAATGAAATAGTAAAATAGAGAAATATACATTATATAGTTGCGTGAATAGATGTCTAGATGCTGACTTTAATTTTAATGTATCCAAATCCAATTTTCTTTCGAATATAACCTATTATAAGTTCAGGGGCATCCTTTGGGTTTATTTATATAATTTATGATCAGAGCTGTTGTTTTTATAATTTTTGTAATATTGTTTTATTTGTAAAGTGCTACTATTGTGCCTTGCAATAAGGTTAATGATATTCAGCTTTAAATATATCAATATATCAAAGATTAAAACGTAAAAAGTCTTAAGGGAAATGTTACCTGTCGTTTTATCTCTTTGATTTTAAAGAGCGCATTTATAGAAATATATATATATATATATATATATATATATATCAAATGGCCTCTTCGACTATAGGTCAGATGCCTGAAGTGCGCATGCGGCATTTTTCATCAACCTTCTTATATATACTTATTACTTTTCAGCTAATTAGCTATCCCAGGATATATTTGTGTAATATAAATGACTTTGAGCTTCGGTGAATGGTAAAAAGATTTGATGATGATTTTAACTAGGAGAATTGAAGAGTAGCTAATGCAAAAGATGGTCCCATTGCATGATTGGATACAAATGTCGCGGAACATCTTAAGTACCTTAAACTCTGCTTTCTTAATGCATAGAAATATACACAATGTCGTGCCATGACTTTACTTTATAGCTTCTTTGACCAAAAATTAAGCGATACTCATGCAGAGATTGCGAGACAAATCTTTATGATTGGATTATGATGATTTCAATTGCAAGTATATCTTTCCAAAGGAAGGATTATGTTTGCTGAGAAATTGAGAGAAAAACTCTATTGTAAATTTTAGTATACAGGGGACCCTTGGATAACGATCACAATTCGTTCCGAAGCCTTATTCGTTATGCGAAACCATTAATTTATATAACTCAGCGTAAAATTAATTAGTGCGTTCCACGGCAAACAGAATTTAACTGTCAAACTTTTCAATTTGAACTTTTATTGACAATACTATTTAGATTATTAATTAATTGAATATAGGACAGAACGAGAATATCCAAATTCAAATAAATAAACTAAAATTTAAAAAGACTTTTTAGTCCTAGTTCTTCTTTAGGATAAATCTGTCTTGTGTCGTTTGTTTTTGGCGAAGCTTCAAAATTTGATAAAAATGCGACACAGCAGTTACGTCCTTAATTTTGGCCTTGTTCTTGAGTATGGTCGAAATCGCTGACTTACACATGTAGCTCGAATGCTAAACGTCCTAGATCAGATATGTCAACACTCTTTTTATATTTTTCAATAATTTTATGCTTCCTTTGTATTGTTATTTTTGATCTTTTATTCTGAGAATCATTTTTTGAAGTCTTCTTTGTAGTTTTAATAACATTTTTAACGCATTAAAATATGCAAAATATTGAAAAAAAGAAAAAAAAAAAATTGTTTTGCGGAAATCGGTAGTTGCTCCATTGTTTGTTATACGAAACTTGGTTCGTTAAGCAAAACTATTTTGTCTCTAAAATTTTGTTCGTTATGTGGGCGTTTGTTAGCCGAGGGTCCACTATATATTATTTATGGTTGTCGTTATTGTAACTAAAAATTACAAAGTACAGTCGAGTCCCAATAATTCGTAATGGCAGGGGGATCACATTTTTTACGAATTACGCGGGATTTCAAATTACCGAGATTTCCAAAAATCGAGCTCAACAAATTCATCTTAGCGAGTCTTTTATATTTTAGATAATATTCCAATATTTCTTAATTGTTGGACTCAACAGATCAACATAAGTACATCCATTTGCACACTTTATATATATTTAAATGCAATATAAAATTACAATAGAAACAAATTAAGCCATTAAATTGGAAACATAAAAGTAAAATTCCAAAAGTTCAAGTATCAATGTAATTTGTAATTTTTAATTGCCCTATGCTTTTTTCTCCTATTTTACCTAACGAGTTCCCAAACATACATAAGTGTTAGGTTGTCGAAGACAGAACAAAATTCAGCAATTATAGCGACATAAAGACGGCATAACTGTCTACACAACCTAACGGTGATTTAACTGCCAAAAATTTCGCATTGCATTACGAATTATTAAAGGTTACGAAAAAAAAGATTAATAAGAGGTTTAATATTATTTCCGTTGCGAAAAATATGTCGAAGTTTAAAACTTTTTGGAACTATCAATTTTTTTTCGAGGGGACAGAAATTCTTACGAATTATTGAGAATTTTAAATGAGCGGGTTACAAATTATCACGACTCGGCTGTATTTTAAAAATATATATTTACAGTTATTTAAACGCAGTTTTAAAAGCAGCGTCGTTCACGATTTATCCTACGTATACGTGCATAAAAAATATTATTAAGAAGAAGAAACGAAAAACGAGTTCATTTGTGCATATTAAAGTATCTGGGAATGGCCTTAGACAAAAGACTCACCTGGCGAGTCAACATTTTAAGCAAAATGAAGCAATGCGACGATAAATTAAAAAAACTGTACTGGCTAATCGGCAGGAAGTCGAAGATGAAAATAAGAATCAAACTCTTGTCAAGCCAATTTGGGCCTACGCCATACACCAATGGGGCACCGCTAACGAAAGCAACCGGAAGATAATCCAAAGGATACAAAATAAATGGCTAAGATGTATAAATGACGCACACATGTTGCATGAAAACTCCATAATACACAGCCAGCTTGGTGTCCCATGGGTGCATGAGGAGATCGCCAATATCAGCTACAAATACACCTCCAGGTTGCTAAATCACTCGAACAACCTGGCCCTATACCTTATGGACAATAGCCTAGCACGAGACGTCTAAGAAGAACCCACCCGCTCGACCTCCCCAGGTAGTATCCCCGTCATCTAATGAGAACAAACAATAGCCTGCCGACTATGCAAAATCTCACCGCGAATGTACATTAAAAAATTTAACGCTTGCCTCGCAAGAGCAGATTTTAAATATAAATACACAAAAAAAAAAAAAAAAAAAAAAAAAATTGTGCATATTAACTTAACATTAGACTGAATTACCAAAAAACCACTCAGTATTGGTGCAGGGTGGAAAAAAGCCCATTTTGCTTTGATTTAAAATAAGTGTGAAAGGAAGCCACTAAGATATCAATGATTTTACATCGTATTGCCAGGCTTGTGTAGGATAAATTAAGAGGTAATGACTAACGACCTAATACCTTAAAGAGAAAAGAAACTTTTAAATTGATTTCCCCGATAGTAAAAACCAAGCAGCTCAGTATTTACTTAAGACGTTGAATCGCAGAAGTTGTGATATTTAAGTAGTTTTAAAGAAGATCCAAAAAAAACCTTTCTATTGTGTGAAATTAAAATGATAAACAGGTTTGAACACGTTTCCCAAAAATATAACGCTTTAAACATGATTTTTCTGACTTATTTTCTCACAGTTTTTCCTGCATACACACATACAAGTCTTAAGGGGTTGATTATTGCTCACAAGGCCAACTCTGTTCTATGCAAATTTTCTTATTCTTTATGAAAACATATTAGGGGCTATCCTTTAAAACTCGGGCACCATATATGTTAAACAAGATTGACCAGAAATGTCCGAAAAGTAGAAAAGTAGAATACTGAGGCTGAGGTCAGTAAACTTCATTAGTTTGATGTCATTGAGCACCCAAAAAACTTATGAAAATTGTGAGAAAAATGTAGTGGTCAAACGTGTTTGACTGTCTTAAAATGAGAATCCTAATTATGAGAAGTTTCAAATTATTGTTAAAATACAATATTTATTTATATTATACAGATTTATTACATTTATTACATTACCCAAACGCTA